>VYZV01037584.1:221405-277767 GCA_013401275.1 Pandion haliaetus | reverse complement strand
GGTGCGACGGGGGCGGCGCGAGCGGCCTGGCGCGCGCCGCCCAACGGCCGCCCGCCGCTCTTCCCGCCCTTTTGAGGGCGCGGTCCCGGCTGGCCCTCAGGCGGGGGCAGGGCGAGCTCGGGGCCGCCCGGCCGCCAAGGTTCAACTCGCTGTGTGCCGTGAGAGCGAGCTACCGTGGTTTTAATTTATAACCGCGTTGTGGGTTACCTCATTCACGTATTTCCATCAGCAATCTGAAAAAGAGCGTCAAATGTGAACTTGCGTCAACCCTTCCCTCACATGCCACGGCCTGCCGCACAAGTCACATGCAAATTTACACGGTAAAAACCATCTTCCTGCTTCTCCCGTTCGCGGTTGTATCCAAAAGTCTCACAGGAATTTAGAAGAATGGAGGTAAAACAAGATTTGCCAGTCCTTTCTCCGCAGTCAGCTTTTCACTGCATTTGATTGTTTTTGCAGCAGTTAACCCGGCAAATCGTCGCAGTCACACCCCAAAATACTCATTTTGTTTGGTCCAAACACCTACAGCCATTAAGATGATTGTTTGTTGTTGCCAAACACACAATCCATGACTACAAAAGCCGTTTTCAAAAGGAATGATAACTGAACATAGAAAACAGCAAATATATTTACTCCTGTGTGCTGATCCCTGCCCTTTAAAATCTGCTGGGACAAGCCCTTTGTGTTGAATTAATTTCCCTTTGGCAATAGGCCAGGTCTTCAGGACAGAACGCATGGTACACCTGTATAAAAATACCTTCTCTTCCAGTGGCCCTCGAGGACCAAAGACTTTTAACGCTGTTATTTACTCATGTGAAAGTCAGTTCTGCACGCAATTTGAATGCTTCTGTAAGCTATTTAAAATATTTCAGATTCATATAGGGTGTAGCACTTTCATGAGTGCCTCTGTGACTATCTCCCACTTGTTTAGATAAATAAACTTAGGGACTTTGAAAATATCAGTAATATGTAATTGCTAAATCAACCCTTTCTCCCACCTCCTTTAGGTAACTGTTCAGAAAATGTGTTTAAAATCATGAAAATGTATTTAACTTTTATCATAAAGAAACTCTTAAGGGTTTAAGATAGCTTGTTATCTTCTATTTTCTTATATTTTGCCGTTACAAAATTTGTTCTTGGAAGAACCGTGTGATGCCCCTGAATGAACCAAGTTAATGTTTCCTGGCTGAAGAGCAAATAGTTTAATATTGAGCATGAGTTTCTGTCCAATACAGCTTGTCCTGAAAGATTTCTGGGATCAACAGCATTAATAATAAGGTGATATATTATCTCTGAATGTCAAACCGCTAAGATATATTGTACTAAGGAAGCAGTATTTGCACTTTAGGCATTAATTCAAGATAACAGAGTCTTGACATAAATATAGTATTTTGTCACTCGTGGCACTGTCCATTAGGTATGCTACGGTAGTGGGTTAGTTACTCATGTTTTAGTTATAAATGGAACTACAAGTTCAGTTTCACCTATTTCCCTATAACCTGTACTTCCAAGGATTCTGTGAAATTTTTTTTGGTGATTGAATTACCTTTCATGGTGAGGTTTTTGTGTTTTGTTTTTTTTTCCCCCAGTTAAAAAAAAAGGCATTATTAATTTATTATTAGGAGCTGTCGTGCTGCTAAAAATGTTCCTCAGTACTGCAACCTACCGTTCATTGTCTGTACAACATAAATATCACTGATGCTTTCATGTTTTCTTTTTAGTGTTAATACTGGGTATAAATCTAACTGAATGTAATGCTTGAGCTAGAGGCCTAATAACATGAGCTTTATTTTAGATTGGCAGCTGTTAAAAACATAAATGGAGTTCTGGAGTCCTCAGTATCACAAATATGAGGAAGGCTGGGAGGGAGCGCTACAAACCAAGACAGAGCGTGAACCTCAGTAAAGAAGGGAATTTATGTTCCAAAAAGGGTAGTCTGAACGTATTTCCAATTTAACATAACTCTGGTAAAAATCAACACTTTAAAATATATTTAAGAACATAATTAAAAGATACATAAAAATTTGAAATAGCATCACTGCATTTTTCCTCCTCATCGTGGCAAGGAGCCCGTTAGCCCAGCCTAGAACATATATCCCATGACGTTTACTTCTTTTGTTTTAAATGTAAAAACAAACTCATATAGCATCTTGTATGAGTAGTACCTGAATGACAGTTACCACACTTGCTCTCTGCATTCAGTGCTGCTGGGGTTTTTGAGGGGTTTGGGATTTTTTTTGTGGTTTGTTGTTGTTGTTGTTAGCTTGTTTGGTTTAAAGCATGCCTTATATAGAAGATGCCAAAAAGCACCACATCTCAAATTAACTCCAATCCTCTGTGATATATCCTGCCCACTCCACACACTTCCGAGAGCTGTGATTAACAATGAACACTGAGATTTTCCCTCCCAGAAACATCTGTGTTATGTCCTAGATCTTTGCCACACAAAATACCATTTATAACTCATATTTTTATGGATGAATGTACAGCAGATGCACTGAGATGGCACATTAATTGGTATTTCAAAACTGGCACCTCTTATTTGAGCTGTAAATAATTTTTTAAATTACATAAAAATCTGTAAGAACTTGGGGGGAGGGATGAGAAGCAAGAACTGTGGTCTAGTTCTGTTTGTTGCCTGGCATTACATTAATCCAATCCTGATTGATGCCTCTCAGTGATTTTACAATTTAACTACAAAATAATAACAGGGGAATTGGCTCTAAGCTCTTATTCCTTGGGGGTGGAAATACTGATTTGCATTGATGAAATGCTCAGATCTGGCCAGAAATGGCGTTAGGGGGAAAAAAAAAAGGAAAATTAAAAAATCAAGCCTTTCCCACCCTCGAACGCAAAGCAAGCCCATTTCTGAAAGATCAGACATACCATATTCTTTCAGATCCTGGCCTGGAGAGAAAGTCCTTCTGACCAACCGGAATACATTTGTTTTGCTGCATGTCCAAGTGCAGTCCAGGACTGCCACGTACGGCAGATCGACAAAAAAACATCTGTCTTGGTCTGCTGTGCTCATCCCTGCTCAGAGCCCAGAGGTACGGAGCAAAGAGCATGGTCCGCAGAGACCCAGCCGCCCCCCCGAAGCAGCCTGGTTGAGCCCATCCTACCTCTGCACTGCCAACACAGTGCAACTCACTGCTGCACCTCCTGCCTGGAGGGTCTCCCAGAGCAAGCGGGAGACCTCATCTCCAATGGGTTACTGCCTGCCTTTATCCAGACGTGCATTCTGTAATCTTATCATGGAATCTCAGTGATCAATTTAAAATTACTATCACCACTGCAGAGATCCTAGCCTTCCCTTAGAAACTTCTCTCATTTTTTCTGCCGCAGCAAGGATGGCAGCCTTCCTCACCTTTCAGCCAAGTCTCCTGGCTGCCACACTTGACTCAGCTTCCTTCGTGTGACGATTCATATCCGAGTCATGTCTAAATCTTGCCACAAGATTACATAACTCTCTTAAAAGCTGACTTCTCCAAGTTAAGAGAACTTTCATCCAAGCTCTTAATTCTCTTGAGTGCGCAAATAATACTCGATTCTTCAGGCGGTAGCAGATCTGTTGCAGCCAAGCACCTCTCTGGATAGAGTGACCTCTCATGGATAACACTGGTACTCTGTGAACAAGGGACTTTTTTTTTTTTTTTCTCAGCTAGGTGTGGGAGTAAAAGAATAGCAGTTAGTAAGAAACTAGCAACAAAATCCATATTAGGCCCAGATAATCTCTCCCGTTATAATGTAATGAACGACCACAGCATCTCATCTAAAAGTTAAAGATTCTTATATGATATTCATTAATATACAAAGTAAATAACACTTCCAACTTAGAACGACGTGTGTAATTCAACTGTATTGTAGATCTGAAGTTCACGATCACCAGGCTAATCAGCGTGCTGAGCTTAAGAAGCAAGTGAGGATTCATTATGAAATACACATTTATGCACAAGATCCTTCCTTTCATACTTGACAGAATAAATCAGTATTCTATTGCAAAGTAGACCATTTTAGGTCTCCTGATCCTCTGTCCTGGGACTCTCCTGCAGGTGCGATGACCGAGAAGCACAGGCTTTCCCCTCCGCTGCTCCGGGTGCACGCTGCGTATGCTGCATTATGACGCACTGCAGATGTGACGACGTGGGCTTGCTGAAGCGACTCCACTGCCTCGGCTACACGGAGTGACTCAGATTCTGTCAGGTGATGGCACACACAACCCGTCTCAATTTGCTTCGATACCATTAGCACATGTTATCAGACGTCTCACCCGCTAGGCTGTTCTCAGAATGCACAGCGACAAAGGGTACAAGCTGAAGGAAAACCTCTAACTCTTAAGCTTTTTGCATTTCATTGCTTTATGTTATAATACATTTCTCTTTATTCTCACTATTCACCCCGTGTTCTGCAGCATTTACAGTACTGCATTGTGGATTTGTTTTATGCCTTATTTGCACTTTTCATCATGTTCAAAATCCTTTGAACCCAAACCCAATAATCTACCAGAACCAGAATACTCACTGAGTTGCTGTCACAAGGCTAGAGAAAAATGCTTGACAATAGGGGGTAAATTACGTTCAGCAGTAAGGAAGGAAATAAATTAAAGAGTCTCAAGCGCTGAATACCGACTTCTCAACTAGGCCCCGTGCACCCATGGCTGTGGGGACAATTCAAATGCTGATGCATTGAGAACACAGCGCTTTCTTACCCGAGTTTTGTTCTGCTTGACCTCAAAACATACCTTCTTGATACTAGCACACAGAAAAGCAAGCTGAATCCTTCTTCCACTTCTGCTGGCCAAGACCTCCCGTTCCTCCATTCCTCCTGTTGTCAGGATGTGGCTCTATTGTTCAGTCCACAGGTAGAGCTGAGTTCTGCTTTTGCCACTAATTTAACTCTTAACATTAGGTCAGTCGTTAGCAGAGCCCGATTTTCTGAGTTGTTTTTTTTTTAATGAAAAGGACTAATGTTTGTTCCAACTCACTGGGATTTAAGTTTCTACACTTATTCAGCCGCCTGTGATTAGTCACGTTAGAAAAACCCAGAATATCCACCAAAAAAAGGAAAACTATCATACCTGCAAGTTATGTATTAAAAAAGTATATTCTTAAAGTCCCTCCACATTTAAAGTCCATCCCCTGTGAGCTCAACCATAAAAAAAGAGAACACGGTAAAGTGAAAAACCATCTAAACCAGTATTTCACAGGAACAGAGATAAATCATACACTTCTTTTACTTTACCATTAATCTTCCTCAGACAAGAGTACAACCCTACAATAGAACACCTCCTCTATGCAGAACAGATGGATTAACAGATTATTTGCATCCATCTAAAAGAAAACCCTCCCACCCAACACATGCTTAATTCCTATGGCTAACGAGTTTTGTGTTTTTTCCCTCATTATACTTAATTCAGTTTGTCAGGATATGGAAAGGACCCTTCAGGTGCAGCTCTGATACCTTCTCTCAGCTTAGAATACAATGTGAGGCTCCCACCAAGAGGAAAAAAAGGCAGGCGGACTGACCTGACTAGAGGACGACTTTTCTTCGTAACAATGACAGCAACGTAGCTCAAAAGTGGTTGGCTTTAATTCATTTTCTTTGAAAATGTTAAGGTTCAACTTCTGTATTACTTTTGCAATGTATTTCTAGAGGAAATATAAATGACTTCAATACGGGTTCCCTAACAAAACCTACTAACAAAGGTAACTGCAATACAGCATTAACCTGTACTACAAATCCTCCTTCTTCAGCGTGGTAACCAGAAGGAAGGAATACAACGTTCCATCTGTCAGGAGGTCTAGCCACATTTAGTGGTGCAATCCAGACAGCAATACAGCCACCGCCGCAACAGTTAACACCGGTGGCAGTGACAACCTGCTCCAGTTTCAGTCCCGTTTCTATCATCCGTACTCACAAGTCTTCCTTCCTCCGGGATCTTCCAGCAGTCCCTTCATATCATGCAAGAGGGAGTCCCCCATTCCTTCTCCCTTCTGAAACCAGCACACCCGCTGACCGGCTGTGCCCACTGACCTGACTTTTCTGACCTGGCTTTGTCCGAGGAGGCTCTTCCTGACCCACCACTTCTCTCTGCACGGAAACTGCATGCACCCTTGCGGTCCAGAGGGGAAACAGGCAAGGCTTACTAGAATTCACTCTTGCTCCTCAGCAACCTGAAATTGGTTCCTAAGCGGAAAGGATTTTTATTCAAGCAGTTTTCAGGAACAACTTGCAGTAAGAGGCAAGACAGAACAAGAAAAACCATTCTGAAGGCACGTGCAACCGAGACACTACAGGACTATATACAACAGGTAGTCACGATCAATCTGTTAAATTACTCATCGTAACAGCTCAACTGAAGTGATAAATACGGTAAGGCATCACCATTTTTGTGTACTTTAATTGACCACGGCAAACGTTTCCTTTTCTCTTCCAATGTTAAACCTCAGCTTTTTATATTGTATTAAATTTTACATTTACAAGACTAGTGGTGTCATCCTATATTTTACTAATAATTAGACTGCAACAATGTAACATTACAGGAGTAAAAACTCATGTGCATGAATATTCCATTGTTTAATAACCAAAAACCTCAGAAAACAAGGAGAACCTAGAAAACAGAGTATACTCCATGAGAAGAATTAAGACACTGTATCGGTCACACGTTCGGGAAACTGTGGCTTGGACACACGTAAGTTTGCAGTTCATCTGCTTTCCATCTAAAACTGTATTTTGAGTGTATTTTAATCATCACAAAAGATTATGAACCAGGTTCCTTATATTTAATTGATTTTAAAACTTCGAGTGCCTATTAGGGCTTCTTAGAGCTATTCCTTTTAGATGGTTCCCTAGATGGCATCTAACTTCAAGAAAATTCTGAGAAGTCTTTGAAATGTTGACAAGGTCAAGAAAATAGTGAGCTTTGAAATCACCTTAGCTGCATTAAATGTATGTCATCACAGAAGTGCAATTGTGGCTGTACCTTATGAGAAGTATGTTTAAAAAAAAATTTACATAGAAAACCCCAGTGAAATTAAATTGGGCAGGACAAGTCCTTGGTAAATGATGAAATTCAGTTATTGCCCAATTTACCGAGGACCTAAGCACGTGAGCAAAAGGTAGGTAAAAAGTTGGAGAACTACGATTGCAGCGAAAGAACATTATTTTGAGTAAACTAGTACGTGGATATTTACGCCGGTCGGGTAAGACGTTCAGGCAACTCGTTCAGTTGTCCCAGCCTATGCTTATGCTTACTCCCACCGATCCTGCTGGATTTATTTCTCACGAAAAATATCTATGTCAAAGTATTTTACAAAATATTGTTTTAATTCCTTCCCTCTTTATTCTTTGGCACTTAATTTGGGGGGCAGGGTGAAAGGGAAGGCAGGTGGGAAGTGAAGGGAAAGGGAAGATAAAGAAGTGGGAAGAGAGAAAAGTATTTCAGTATGAACTTTCGCACACAAGACTGGAATTACATTTGGAGACATTAGTTTCAGTGCACAGGAGAGATGACATTTTAAAATAACTTTATTTTTGATCCTCTTTCAAAATTATGATTTAACATCGTCAGAAATGAAATAAGAAACTTAACCAGCATATTTAGTTTTAAAAGCATTTAATGACATAGCGTATATTTAACAGATAGGGTAAAAGTCTAGAGGTACAGTTCGATACAACTGAAAGCCAGTTCCAGTACTACTCTTGACTACAGGCCCAGTCATTGAAAGTTCATTCCTATTAAATGTAATTTTTGATTGTGCAGTAAGATGAAAATTTTTCATTACAATAGTTACAGTGACAGAGAAATGCACACTATGTATCAAATAGCAAGGTAATGTAGCAAAATTATAACACACAGTGCTGCAGCTGACAAGCAAGTAACCATTTGAGTAACATTACTTTTCCAGTAAATGCTTCAGTTCCACTTTTACACTTATCAATGATTTTAAAGGGTTTATTATACATCTAGTCTTATTATACTTTGTACTAGAATTATCTGAAACATACAATATAATGTATTTCAGCAAAAAAAAAAAAAAAATTGAAATTACATATTATTTAAAACCCTATCAGCCTGCTAATCCACCTTGTACACCAACATTCTTATCTGTCGTACTTGATGCAGAAAAGCTTCAGGTTGTGTTAATAACCAATGCCAGGATATAAATGGTTTGTCTGTAAGTTAATGCATACCTGCACTCTGTTACAGCAAAGATAATACACTATCATTTTAATAAATGTTAGAATCGTAATGGGAAGCTCTACTAGTCAAGACTCAGCATAACAACCTTTAAATGGAGTGAACATTTTTGAAAATTTGTACATTGGTTTTTGATGTGCACAGTAGATTCGAAAGCACCGCTGCCTTGCATACCAATAGCACTAGGAGTGGGTTATTTTCCAAGACAGCCTCACAAAATTGAGGAACAGTTTAAATATTAAGATCTAATCTACATTAACTTCATTTAAAAAAAACAAAAAAAACCAAAACAAAAACAAAAACAAACCCCCAAACCCTGGTCCTCCCTCTCCTACAGAAGCTGCCCAATGCACCTCATTCATTTGGAACTTTAGATTCTTTTTTGTTGGCTTTTTATTTTAAAACGCTCTATAAATAAAAAAATGTCAATCACATTGAGGAACATGAGGCACAGAGAGTAACGTATTGGTTCTGAGCTCGCATGCTGGAATTCCACTGGAACGGTCAGAGAAGTGCAGTGTGTGGAGATGGAGTTCACTTCTTTTTACCAAAAAGGCTGAATCTTTTCTCTTTGTCTTTCTCCTTGTCCTTCTCCCGCTTGCCAGGGCTGGACTCGCTGGTTATTGTGACGCTGGCAGGCAGGGTCTGGGCACGGCTGGAGGCTGGAGTGCTCTGGGTGGTCGGGGACACTTCGATTTTGTCAGAAGAGATAGCTGATGTGATGGCCTGAATCCACGTGTTCATCTCCTCCTTCAAGAAGCCCCAAAGGCAGAAAGCTGTTACAATCCGTGGGTCACGCGCCCTCTCTAATTCACTCAACATTGTGGAAGGGGAATGGATAGAAGCGGGAAATGAAAGGAAACGCGGTCCTAACTCAGCATCTGGCACTCCTCTGGTTACACACCTGCTGAAGACATCTACTAGAAGCTGTATCTGAAAAGCCCTGCTGCCCCGGTGGTGCCAGCGGGAGCTTCTGGATCTACACACCACCCACACATATGCACAAGAGTCAACGACCAGGAAATTAAAACGCACCCCTGAGCTCTTCGCAGCTATTTTTTTCCTGTTGTACAACAGCACAGATACCACATCAGTAACAAAAGAATGAGAAAAACAAACTTACATCGTCTTTGGCTTGGAAGAGGTATTCGTTGCCATCAGTCAATCTGTAAAGAAAACAACCATCACAAATTTAGCTTAGTAGTAGTCACACTGCTTCATCTCCTGCTTCTTTAGCTACAGTACAGAACCAGACCGACACACACAGGACTGCACGGGACAGTCGTAACATCTATACGTGCACAAATATGCCCCAACAACTCATGTTTTGGTATCTCGTACTGTCACACAGAGGCAGCCACACACACTGTACATTCTGGTCTCTAGACACACTTATGGCAGTGGACGCGTTCCAGTGTGTCAGGACGTGCTGCAGAGGTCGCGATCTTCAGCAGCTGATGGTCGCTGTTTCAGTACTTGCTCTTTCAGGCAGATCTTTCCTCTTTCGCAAAGGACAGTATAAAAGTTTACTCAATACTTTACAAAGACAAAAGCCACAGGCAACACCCAGAGTTTTTGTAGAAACCTAGCAAAATTCTGCAGCCGCCCTGCTGTCATAGCTGGTGGTCACCCAGGATACTATACTGTGTATTATTTATGAGTAGCTGCCTCTTCTCACACTGATGGCTAGAGCCTCCCTTCTGTTTTATTTCTGTGCTGATTTGACTCAGATGGTTTAACCAGGATACACTCAACAATGTTTGTGAAAATATATATTAATTCAAAAAAGTCTGAATAATGTCAGATCAGGCATCTGAACAAATGGGAGGCAGGGCGAGTGGGAGCTGTGTTGTAGGCTTACTGATCTTTCCCCACAAAAGGAAAGCATTTTAAAATCTCTTTATGGAATGAGATTAAGTATTAAACAATAAAATAACAGTGAAGACAGACGCTAGGAAGAATGTAACCATGCCTTGCTTTCTTCTTTTGAAAATAAAGGAAAATATTTCCAGGGTACTCTCCAGAGAACACAACTAGACCTTTCCGTGAGAGACCTGCCTGCACATGAGATCTGTAGAGACCTTGGCCTTTGCAGAAGCGAGCCCCTCGCATGTTGAACAACACTCTCCTGCTCAGCTTGGAGAGACAGATCTGCTGTGATGAGCTGGTAAACTCTCTGGGAACTCTCCTAATGAGAATGAGTAAAGCAAATATGCTGCACGCAATGACACGAGAGGCCTGATGCAGGTGACAGGGTACTGTGAAAAGAAGGGCAGTTGGTTTTTCTGCCTAACTTTGTATCTGGAACAGCATATCCTTACATTATCAATTCAGAGTCATTTAAAATAACATAAAGGATGAATCACATAGCTGCAGGCCTGTCTTCAAGAAAGCTAAATTTCCCTAAATATTTGCTATATATTCCCCTATATATTTGCCAGAAAGCAAATTTCCCTGGATATGGATTCTACCATCTTTAAAGAATTCCTGTACCAATATAAAATCACGCCGCCCCCACCTCTATCATGGAATACATGAACTGATCAGTTCATAAAGTGAGTCTCCTTTGACAAAATGAGCAAGCAGCTGTGTAATAATAAAATATTTTTTAACTGTTGGCACTAAAAGATTGATCAGTAAAACAAACACACAATTTTGGAAGGAAAAGCCTTGTTTGGGTTTGGTTTTTTGGTTTTTTTTTAACCTTTGAACAACAAGTGCTTCACATACTTCAAAATGAAATGGTCTGTAACTACATGTTCTGGACCTAAAAATGTGACAGATGTCTTCAGACGTCTCTTAAATTCATACTGAAAAAATTAAACAAGAGGCTTGATTTTGAAAAGAGCCGAACCGTGAACATTCAGCTCCTTTCAATTACTTCCAGAGGGAGCAGCTGAAAAGCCCAGTATTTTTAAATGCAGGCTCCCAACTTCAGGCAGACATGTCTAGTCTTGTCCCAGATGTAAATAAAGTACACAGATGATTTTGATACTGTTTTGTACTTGCTACCTTTGATAAATATACCACGTTCCAGTGTTGGGAAGAGCTTGTTCAGAAAAGTAGCTCCTGCAGTCAGCAACTATGATCAGTTCCTGGGCTGGATCCTCCCATGAATTCGCACAGTGAACATACCCACCACAACTTTTGCTAATGGCAAGATGCTTCAACAGGTTTACCTTAGCTTGAACACATGCTTTTTCTTTTTATAGTCGACCGCTATTTCACAGACTGCTTCTTTCAAGCTGACAGGAATCTCGTTGTGGTAGGGGATGCCAGAAGCAGCAGCTTTCGAATCCTTGTAGAAGCCCATCTCTTGGTTGTTTATGACACAGTACACGTTATGCCACGATCTTCAAGACATGGAAAACAACGGAAGTATTTATAAATCTAATGCTCTTACTTGCAGAACTGGAGAAACCAAACACAATTATTTCTATAACGTAAGGGAGACTGGTTCAGTCTGAGGATGTGAATACAGCCTACACTGTCCTGTAAACTGCAAATTCTCTCATAAAAGCATGGCTTCAAGTCAAGAGTACTGACTTTGAGCCAAATGGAATAGAGATTTCCAGAGCTCTCGGTGATAGCACATAAGCATATCCTAACAGTGGGAGGATTGTTTGGCAGACTAGGCGGTTTGCATACTTGGGAGAGAAACTGATTGACCTTTTAATGACTACGCTTTATTGTAGAAGGAATTCTCATTGTGCTGCAAACTAACGAATAGATTGCATGTGAAATCCCTGATTGTTACAGATACTTTTAGGGGCATCATCTGCTTCATTCTCTAATACAGCTATAAAACTCAATGATTACTAGAAATAAGAGTCCCTACATATTAGTATTGGTGGCTGTCACTGCCTCAAGGTAGTTCTGCGGTGTGAACAACTCCACCTGAACAAAAATCATGGTAGTACTGTAGTCATCTGTGATCTGCTGCTCTGCTGAGTGCTTTGGCTCCTACCAAATCCCTCAGATGTTGGCTAGTCAACATTTTCCTTGTCAGCCAAGTCATAAATCTGGTTTCAGGAGCTCTCTTGGGTCATGAAGGACCCCAGTCTGCTTTCCCAGTGCAGAGAGGAATCTTAGAAGTTTTGCCTATTTGCAGGATCGGGTCCTTAGGATTGGAATCAACTAAGGCACACAAATCATCTTCACCCGCTTTTCTCTTCTGAACAGATCAGAGAGTAGGTGGAGAGTGCTAATGTGCAAACAGAAAATGTCAGAAGAATATGGACATTTCTATTCTCACACCTACGTGTTTTTCTTTTCTTGTAGTAATGTACAACCCGAGATCTGGAATCAAATCCCACTACTGCCACAAATTCATCATGTGAAGTGGGGAAGTCACAGTATCTTTATTCCTCAGTTTTCCACCTTCCAAACAGGGCTACCACTGCATTTTCTACCATGTATCTTTAGACCGCAACTTCATCAAATATACTGTTCAACCATGCGTACACAGTTCCTACAAGAACAGGAGCAGTAGCCTGAAAGGCCTTTAGGAGCTGTGAGAAAACAACAGCAGCAGGGATAACAGTTCCTGTCGTACATCTTGGTGAGTTTGGATGCAGTTACCTGCATTAAGCATCAAGTACTCTACCTGCTCGAGGCTTTCTTGCTGTGTGTCTCCCATTCATGTTTGCGATGCAAGAAGCCCTCCATCTGAGCTGAAGGAATCTCCTGTGTTTTGGCTGGTAGGGTAGCAGCAGTCTGGGCCTGAATGGCGGTCTTGGCTTTGCGGTCTGCCGTTGGAGAAGGAACAGGACTCGACTCTTTCGAACTTGTCCTCTGTTCTGCAGCTCCATTGACCATTTCATTTGTTTCTGCAGTTTCTGCCACCTAGGAACAGTGGAAAAACAGTTCAGCTAGAAGCCTCGCAACACTGAGGTATCTTGCGGTTAATCTGTTTCCCTGCACAACGTGGCTGTGTATAAACTTGGCCTGGAGAACGACACAGGCCAGTAAGTTCTTTCTCACACTCCATGGAGACACAGAAGGCCAAGGAAATTAGAAGGTATGAATGGATTAGTACCCATTTTATAGGTGGAGAGACGGGAAAATAAGAGCAGCTAAACATCAGTGTGAGTTTTACTGTGCTTTGCTCTGCTGGTCAATTCATATTCTTTTATAGATTGTTATTCCTAAAACGAGAGCATTCAATTCTGTTGCTAAGTACTCAAATGTTTGGAACAGTAACAATCACACTTTCTGCAAACCTAGAGGAACAGTGGAAGTTATACACATCAGCCACCTTCAATACATTTATGGTGTTACTGGGGTATTAAAAGTCCATAAAAGGTATTAACTATGAGTCAGCAGAAAAATACGTCAAAATTGCCCAGGAGCATTTACAAAAATTTACGTAATTTCTTTGTTTCTGTAAAAGCTCCTTTCCCGCTTTCCCCATTCCCCTAGTGACACAACAAAATCAACACATGCAGAAATTAGAAAGATTACACCATGCATTTCATCTCCACCATCCCAGTTAGGATATTGGATCTTAAAGACAAGGGAAATGAGGTCACGTGTCAATTTATCAAGGTCTTTTTCAGACTTTCGTTATTAGGTGGATTGGATTTTTGTTAAAGGAACTGAAAACCACCACAGTCACACAACATCACACAGCTATTTACCCCCAAACAAAGACAGAACCAAGGCCTTGCCCATCACTTGCTTTGTTGATCGCGTTGCCTCTCGCACTGTGATCGAGATAGCCTAGAGAGCAGCCATGTTTCCAGCAGCTCTGACTGGTCAAGCTGTCGACGTCTTCAGGAGCCATTCATCCAAAAATCATTTAAATTGGAATCCTAATGGCTATAAGCTTTTGAAATGCAGCTTGGTCCCAGTTTTTTTTTCTTGTACCATTTGACATGTAGAGCCATTGGTAGCAGCTCAAGAGTTACACAACCAGTGTGTATTATTATTATTATTAGCAAGTTACTAAAGCTTAGTGCTGCTAACGCTCTAGTAGATGACAAACATTCTGGACTGTTTTTATGCAGACAAGCAGGTATTTGTGAATGGCACAATAATTAGACGTTCCCACTTCTGCACATGGCCCGGACAATTCAAAAGCAGCCGAATTATTATGCAACAAACTAAATTTCGCCACCGTTTGCTAGAACTTCTTGTACCTGCCAAGTATACGTTATTGTACCTCACACCTTTGTACCTTATACGTTGACCTAGGAAGAACTAAGTGTCAACTTGCTATGAATATGGGAAGGGTTGGTTAACTGCCTTTAAGCAATCTAAATCTCCAGAGTACAGACACTACACCACTGAAACAGGGAAAGAATCACAGCTCACATTCCACTTCAGTCATATCTGTTTTACTCTGTCCCTAAAGACATGTAGCCTGACAGCCTAGTTTATAAGAGGAAACATCTACCCTGCACTGTTACCCAGTGGAGGTCAAAATCAGCGACACTGCTTCTTCACAATTAGGGTAAGCCTAAGCCATCAAACCTCACTATTTGTATCCAAACCTCAAAACATAACAGAAGTGTTGCATTAAAGGGGGGAGAGTGTAAATAAATAGATGAGGCTGAAGATTACCCGGACGTTGCCTGCACAGCTACTAGAACACTGGTAGTGAAATAAACCACCAGTGATTCACCAACGAAAGCTCCATTAATCAATCATCGCCGGTGCCGATCACCAACGGCCAGCAGATCACGTTCAAGAAAAAGGACAGCCCTTTGCAGATCTTTTTGAGCAGGGACAGTTCCTGAACTTCCAACTCTCTGCTTTTCAGCTGCCTGGATCCCTGTCTGAGATACATGAAGCCTTTGTGACCAGCAATGAGGAACTGCACAGAAGACCACAGTAATGTGTCTCAGCAACTTACATGAACTACCCAGAACTACCTGTTACCTAGACCAATGCTGAAAGCAGCAAGTTTCCTGTAGCGATACCAGTGAGACGTGAAAATACCACTGATTTTGGGGGACCTGTAACCACTAAGCTGAAGTCAAACAGACCAGTTTCAGAACAGCAGTCACTGCACAGCTACTTAACGTGGCTTTACGGGAAATAACATGTAATTCAGTGCTGCAATCTGCAACCCTGTAGTTTTAAAAGATAACTGCCAACTTTAATCACACAATCAGACCTGTAACTTCTACTTAAAGCTTTACTGATTGTAAAAGGGCTACGAAAAGCTTTTCTGATGCTCTTTCAGGTTTTGTTTCCTTTTCATGTGTTATCTACAATTAACAGAAAACAAGCAAAATAAATCTGAATCATAAACAGCTATGCAAAGAATATGTCATGAAAATAGAGAAAAAACAGGAGCTAAACAAACTTTAATGGAAACATGCACCGGGCATGCAGAGACAACGCAACAAAGGACAAACATTAATAGCAAACTGTACTGTTACAACAAAACAGTTATCACGTACACGAATACAGTTTTCTTAATTGTGACTGAGAGGTTAGTTGCAAGTGCTTTAGTGGCCAAGGACTACTCTTGAGATATTTAAATCAGGACTATAACATGCAACAAGACAGCTGGTGACAATGACTGGAGACATCCCTTGGACTTTCATAGTGCTTGAAGCAACGTTATATTCAGTTCATCAACTTAAGTCTCTGTACCACAGCTTAAATACTAGAGACGTATTTGCCTTTTTCAGAGGCAAATAGATGACAGCCCATATATTGTTCTGGCATAAGTACCGTTTTAATGTTTTAAGACAGTACCATACGCTATAATAAAGAGGTGAAATCTTCACTTCTACTGCCTAAAATGATGACCTTAATCGATTACTTAATTCATTTTTCTTCATCATAGAAGTGCGGTTTTTATATATAAGTGTACTAATACAAGTAAAAAACAAGTGTATCTGTATAAATTACTTTTACATGCTACTTTTTAGCCAGAACATATCTGAAGGCTTCCCAGATGGTGGAGTCTGAAGCTACAGCTATACTGCTCTGAGAATTGTCATACTCTCACAGGCACAGAGAGCCAACACTAGTGTAGGTAGTCACCAGACCATCTGTATAAACTTATATGGAATTTTTAAAAGCATTGAGAAGCTACATGTTGTTATCCTGACAAAAGAAAAAAAAAAAAAACCAAACATGCATCATGAAGTGGAAAGACAAGTTACAGCAAAAGTACAATTACTGAAGCACATCCTTTCAATCACCTTTCTCACTTTACAAGCTCAGCCCATACAGAACAATTCAGCTGCACTGCTCGGCTAGTTGCCAGAAGTCAAAATTCTGATCAACAGCAGCGTATCTTGCGCCTCAAATCAGAAATAACACAGCCGTGTACGTCTGATGTACTGCGACACAAGATGCAGTGAACTGAGCTAAAAAGCTCTCATGAAAGACTGAAGTGCAGATGGCGAGGATTAACATGGAAATGCATTATGTATCATGGCAATAAAATAAAATCAAAAAGAAGCAAACAGGTGATGTAAAAGGCTGTGGTAACCAACAAGATGATGATGATCTGGGATGTGCTTGCAGGCCCCCTCCTTTCCACAACTACGTATCATTTCATAAACATTAGATGTACAACAGACAGCTCACTTCATAATCTAGTATTAAAGATGAACCAAAAGGCTTTATTTAAAGAAAGAAAAAGGTAGAACTGCTTCGTATCCTAGAGCATTGACAGAGTCGGTGTGCAGACCCAAAAGTAACTGGGATGGCCTATCTGAAGAATAAACTTCTGCTGAAAGGCATTTCCTCCCAGAGTCCTAGACTGGGACCTGTGTTTCCTTCGCACACTGGTAAGAGCTCTAATATCCACCGATCCGAGCCTGCCAGGAGCCTTTCCTGCTCTTAACAGGACCTCAGAGAGCGAGGTTAAATCTAAGAAAAAGAAGTATCGTTTTTCCCACCACTCAAAGCATTAATTGAAACAAGTTGGCTTTGCAGGAAGGTAATGGGAGAGGTAAGCCAGTTTTCAGCTACTGCTTTGCATTAAGTATACATACATATTTACTGGTATTTCTATGGCTGCACATTAAGGTTATTGGCAAGCATCCTGACTCTGCTGGGACATCCCCTGTCGAGAAGGAATGAATAAGGCATGGACCATTCAGCCTGCACCTATATAAAATAAAGAGCTGGGACCTTAGACCAATGTGTTTTATTTAGTTTTTACAGAAAAGCATCACAATCTCTCCGTAAGGGTCCACACCCTACTCTCATTTATACCACTGTCTCTCCAGTGTCAGTAAATCGAATTGCTGTAGTGTCAATTGGACAGGACCAAGGCAAAACGGGGCCCCAGGATAGCTGTTCAGCAAGATCACAACTCTTCGTAAGGACTAAATATCAAGATAAATCTAGATACTACTTTTTAATGTTTTATTTCATGTTTATTGTTATCTGCAGTCAATGAGTCCATTCTGCGTGGAATGTTATACAACTAACCTTAAGGCTTTTATTTGTCGATAGTTACAACTCTCCCCTCCCTCCCAGCCTTTACTGCCGAGCTCACTTGCATGTATTATCTTTGGCCTTGTAAATAACTCACTTGCTAACGCAGCTGATTTAATAACGTTGCCGTGCTGAAACCTGTTAGTGTAACTCGATGCGTCATACCTGTCAGATTCTAGTTCTCTTCTTCATTATGATGTAATCTCATTAAATCTCAATTACTCATATAAAGGACGATTTAGCTGGAAAATCTTAATACTATTAGCAACATGAAAAACTCACAGTAAATAACATGAAATAAATGTGTCGCCTTACAGCAACTGAGTGTCAGTGGGGAGATTCAAATAAACAAGGATTAAAGTGAAGCAAATATATCTCCAAGGGGCTGCTAATTAAAGAAAAGTCAACTGATGGGAAGGAAGAGAAAAGCAGCAGGGAAATCTGAAGCCAAAAGATTAAACCAGTACCAGTAAACCATACTGAAAAAAAGGTGTCTTTTGCTGCAAATGATTCTGTGTGTCACAGTCCAGACCACGACCGGTCATTGGCTGTCCGTCTGCTAATAAAGTTTTTGTAGTTTTGGTAGGTTTGGGAGCGGTAACTAACCCGTGGAGATTCCTGGTCTGATGGCAAACCATTTTGGGAAACCTGTTCTCCTTTTGTCCCATCCCTGTTGGGAGAGAGGAAAAAGAAAAGAAATTGTGTTAAGTTCTTGAAAGTCACCCATCTTTTTCACCAAAATGAGATCTTCCTACTGAGTATCGCAAACCTCAGAAATTCAAGCAAGTTCTTAAAATCCTCAGGCCCAACTGAATAAATTCAATGTTAAGTGAGATCAAAACGGACTTTCCTGAGAGTTACCTTACAAATAAGCCTACTCCTATCACGTCAGTAATTTTATAAATGTTCATGTTCCATGGACATGGCTGGAAATCTATCTGTAACTGATGATCATCAAAGAAGAAAGCCAAGATTGTTCAGAAATTTGTAATTCGTAGCACAGAGGGTATAAAACCAGCATTCATTCTTTAGGCCAGGTACACCTCAGCAGTTGTAAGACTGCGTCATGATGAAAAATTGGAACATTCAACATAGCAGGGAGTTCAGGTGTCCGGGAAAGGTCCTGTCCCCAGAAATCACCAAGTCTTCTAAAAAAGGTCGCATTACAAAACCACACAACCTCCAGACTCTCCCCTTACAATGCATCTTCAGCCTGAGAATTCTGTCTGAAGAGACCGGGTGAGGTACTGCGGTGGTGCATTTTGCGACAAGTACGCAGTTCAGCTTCCCGCACCCGGGGCTTACCATTGCTGCTGGGAGTCTGCATCCTCTGCAACCTTCGGGCTGGGCTCTGGAGTGGGCGGCTGTCTCTTCCTCTCCTCTTCCTCTTGTTGTCGACGTACTTCCAGCAGTTCCAACTGAGAAATGAAACATTTTTGCGCATCTAAAAGCACTGCATGTTTTTCAGGGGCATTTCTAGAAACTAAAAATAACTCTGTACGTTTTTCTGAAACATTACTGAAATTAAAGTTAATTGGAATAAAATTTGAAGGCATCAGTCTTTAAAAGTATTAATCATGTAAAGTTTATTGCACTGAACTTCCCAGTAAAGGCATACACTATCAGACCCTTTAACATCAAGTGGAGCGCCTGGGCAGCAGCTCACCACTGTCTGTGGTCTATTAGAACAAAAACCAGACTAACAAGAAAGCAGCCCAAGCTATTAAAATATTGAAAGTGACATCCTCTTGCCTGCCTGCCAGCCACAGAAATAGCTTTCCGCATCCCAATCCCTGAAATTAACCATCTAAATAAAACCAGCCTGATTTTTGAAGATGCTGAGAAACTCCAATTCCCTTTGTCGGCAGCTGTGACGCTCGGCACGTGTGAAAAATCAAGCCACTTCAATTTTAGTGTCTAAAGTAAAATTATTCTCCAAAGATGGTAACATGCTCTCCAAGCATTAATTGCTGACATTGCAGCTGTGCTCAAAATGTGGTGGGGTGGTTTTTTGGGGGCAGGGGTCGGGGGGGAGGTGAGGGCGTGTGCTTATGATGCCTTTCTTGGGGACAACACAGCCTTGTACTGGAGCAGTCAAAACATAATAAACATTTTTGTCGAACCCCGCCTCCCCCCTCCCCGCCGCCACTGTCTCCTCACGCTGTTGTCTTTAACCAAAAATCAAGTGTTTGGATCTGGGTCCTTCTGACTGAGAATCCCCCTTCCCTTTTAGCAGTCCAACCTGTATGGCAGAGGGCTGGAGCAAACTGCTCAGCTCTTGAATTTGCTTCTGGGTCATCACTCCTGGGCCTGAGACAGCTCTTGCTGACTAAGGTCATTTATCACTCAAGCTTTCCCTGCAGGTTGTTGAGTTCAAATGAACCCAAGAGGGTGTCAGTATTGTTGGGAAAACGAAACTTCAGGCCCTGCGTGATTGGCCTACGTTGATCAACAAACAGGTCAACAAGCGGAGATTTGGTTGGTGATGCCGGCAAACAATCAGATGGCACCAAAATGAAGGGGAACGGCCAAGAGAGGTGATTCTTGCCTATAGCACTCACCGTGGTCAGTCTTTCCAGTGCTGCAAATCTCTCATCCCAAGTAGCTGCAGATTTTTCAAATGCTTCATGCCGCTTAATTAATTTTTCCACTTCATCAACACTTTGACCTATTTCACGACTGGATAGGTAGGGCTCCTGTCCCAGCAGCCAGGCCTCCGCCACACTTGCGTCTCTTGAAAACTGGTGTACCTCCAAAACTGAGCAAAGAACGTACAGATATCAGTGCCATTAATGTCCTAAAGAGCATCATGAAGTCATCAAGGATCTTCTGAATTTACTTTAAAATAGTTTGGGAAAAAAGTGAATTTATTTGGCTAAGTATTTTCCTTAACTAAGCTCACTGAAATTAATCATTTCAAAAGACAGAAATTTATCCTGTTGGCTTTGCTTTGAGGAAAAATAAGAGCTAAGGCCCACCTTCTCTTCTTCTACAGACTGTTTCGTTTTGCAATCTCAGCGTTTCCTTTTTGTTCTGATCTGCCGTAACCCATTAACTTTGGCGTAGAACGTCTGTTATCTGCTGCTTTTCTTCCTCAGACTGGCCTGCCTACAGGACAGCTAGACCGTAGGCCTTAGCTCCCCTCAGCAAGCAGTATTTCTGTACTTTATGCTTGTCTACAGCACTACAGTTCCAGGTTTCCTTCCTTCTGTCTTCACAGCTGAAAAAAAACCTTCCACTGGTTTTGTGACTGGGATCGAGCAATTTTGATGAATAATACGGTACAAACACCCAAACTGAGGGACAACTGCCCATGCTACTGTATTTCTGAAAGCCCGACAACTGTCTGCTGCAAAGGCTTCAGTCCGTATGTGAGATGCAGATCACCCGAAGAGTACCAGAACTGGGTTGCTGTTGCTGGTGTAAAACTTGCAAAATGCTGCAACGTCTAAAAGTACACCTTTCGTCAGTGAACTGCTCATCAACTTCCTAGCCTCTCAGATAACACAGGCATGTTACAGGCGTGAGGTAGCAGGGCTTTGCTTCTGCCTATTTTTTTAGTAGTGCATCCTTTGTAGAAACACTGTTGGAATGTGACACCTGCAGAGAACGGTAGAGCTATTTCACCTAGCTCCAAATTTGATCATATAGAGCAAGACTTTGGTGCAGGTTTCTAGGTTTCATATTCTCCACTATTTTACAATCAACAGGCATGAATCTTACAGTTATTACAATACAAACACCCTTTCAATAATGTTAATAAAAAACTAAGGAGCTGCAGGTTTTTTCAGCACTCAGACAGACACGGTGAAGAGAGTTAGCTATGGCCCTGCCCAAAAGAAATCCAAGGGTGTCCTTACTCAGTCTCAGCCACTCCCATCTGTCTTCCCATTTGTCAATCATTTCTTTTCTCTTTTCTGTCAGCTGCAGCAGCTTTTCCTTGATCTGGATTGAAGAGGAGAATGCAGGACTGTTACAAAAGCACCAGGCTCACCCCACCACACCGCGTAAGCCACTACCACCAGCAAAAGGCACTGACGAAATACATCATGCTAGGTTGTCAGGAAGTGACTTAAACGCGAATCCGACAGCTGCTCTTCTCTCCAAAGTGTAAGTAAATATGACATTTGCATTAAAGTACCACATTTGCACAAGCATTCAGTATCTGTTGAAAACTACACCACCAAGAGTATTTGATAAAAAGAGTGTAAGGGACAAACAAATCTAAATGCTGCAATCATGTATTATATCTTCTGCCCTTTTTCTAGCAAATAATGCAAAATGTGCTGCTGCTCATGATTGTTACGAAGAGCCTGCAGCTACCTGCGCTAACAACACTGACACGCCAGCATGAGCCCCGTGTTATTCTCAGGGTGAATACTGGCCAGCAAAACTTCCCAGTGCCTGAGCAAATGTTTCTCCGAGGATACTCCACAGCGCTCGTGTGTACGCAGACACAGAAAGTATCACCCCCCTGAGTGGGCAGTATCTTCCGACGTTTGGCTGTCCTCCCTCCACCAAAGGGAGGCAGGAAGAAACATGGGTTAAGCCTCTATCCTCTGGCCTAGACAAATCAGAAAATTAATCAAGGCCTTAAGTGTTTTTCTTTTAATATTCCCTGGGTTTCCTCCCTATGAGACAAACTTTTTCCTGCTCCTTCCCCTAGCAGGCCTCTTCGTAGCATTCCAGTTCCCCTGCACAAAATTCAGGCAGTCTCACTGTCGCCTCTGCTCTTGCTCAAAGAAGCCGCCTTTCCAAGCACAGCCACCCCAGCGTTTTCTCTCTGCAGAACTGAATGCAACAGCTTCTTTGCATTTGCTTTGGACTGAAAATGATACTTTAGATTTAGGTGCCATCTCTGCTACCCAACATGAATTCACAGAGTTAAATTACACACTAATTTCACAATAGCAACTAAGTGCAACAGTCCCTGAAGCAATGCATGTCATTATAAATACGCAGCTTATTAATGTGTAGATTACACAATGCGAGTTTCTCCAGCTGCAACAGAATCGATAGGCCAGCTGCACTGCGGTTGTTACACGTTCAGTAAGCACGGTACCTCCTCTGATGCATAGTGTTTTCTTGCCAGAAGAGATTTGCCGAGCTCAATGCAGGTAGTAAAGCTGTCATTTCGGGCATCGATTTCCGCTTTGATACCCTGGTGGTTGTTCATTAGTAGCTCAACAGATGAAACATCCCTAGAATGATCAATCCGTGGTTCAGAAACACGTATTCCACATTTAACAGTTGTTACATTTTCAAACAAGTAAGCTAACCCACAACGGTACGAAAAAAAAATTAATTCCTAGATTGTCTCTGTAGTTCAGGAAGCAAGACTGCTAGCAGCCTTTCCTTAGGAACGGCACCATTGTGGTCCGAATCAGAGCTCAAATAGGCAAGCGTGTAAGACTTAATCTCTCTGCACACAATTTTACGCTGCAATTACTTCAGTGGCCCCCAGCCTCTGCTGGGCAGCAATACACAAAAGCAAGCTGCTACACCACCATCAGACTTTGACAGCCCCTCTCTGCATTTCTGGCTCAGTGACACTGAGTCTTTTCCTCAGCTGACGTGCAGCCCGATCTTCTGATTGAGAAGAGATACTTCACATTACCTTGGTTTTTCCTGGGCTTCTATCTGTCGGATAACGTCTTCCATCCAAAGCATGAGATCACGAACCATGCTGAAGAAACGGAATTTGTCTCCTGTATCCACCAGTCTAACCCTGCGGCCCTCGCAGGCATCCAACAGCGCCTTCCATGCTTCTAGGACCTCATTTTCCCTCTTCTGGATGTCATCAGCTTTGTCTCCCGCATAGGCAGCCTGAAGGCGTGCAGCATCCTCCTGCAGCTGTCTCACCTGGTGTGTTTTTACAAGAAAGAAATGCGTCAGTGTTTGGGTACTTCTGAGTCCTAACCATGGGGACATTCTAGCTGCTAATTCATCATTTGAATGGCTTTCTAAAGCCACTGCAAATATATTTGGTCTGTCGATACCAAAAAGGTTTGTTTTGTTATTAAATCAGTACATCCCTATGAGAATATTTCTTAGAGGAGGCTGTTGGGTCAAGGGGCCCCCAAAATTTAAAAAAAACGCCACTACCTAAACCTGGTGTAAAACTGGGTGCCGATACAAAGTGACTGCTAAATGTCAGGGCAAATGGGGACCATTTTCATCATCAAACTCTCTTCCTCTCACGCAAGTGACAATTGCCACTCAGGAACTCCTGTATGAAAACCGCTACTCTAGCTGACAGGGGCGATTTTTCAAAAATGTAGAGAATGACTTCAAAGAGAAGAAAATTTGGAAATTCAGAGATCCTTCTACTATTAGAAATCTGTTTTCCTTTCAAACGCTGTCTTGGGACATCAAATGCCATTTCTTCACCGTTTCACATATTTTTCGAGCCAGGAAACAACAGTCTATTAGCTCTTGTCTAATAATTTTATCTTAAAAAAAAAAAAAAAAAAATTCTGAAGATCAAATCAAACAGCCTTCTACCTACAGGTACAGGAATCATGCCCTTGTCACAATGACCCATCTCGGTGCTCTAGCTGTTTCACCCAAAAACTACCCTAAGTGCTTTCCCCACAGCTCTGTGCTATTGATTACATGTTCCTTCATTTAGGCCTTGATTATCATTACCTTTTTGAGAGACTGGGACTGGTGTTTTGTGAATGTCTCCCATTTTATGTATAAAATCTACAGCTTCTGCAAGTAAAACACTTGGAAAATCAAATGGTTGCTGGATCTCCTTTATTCTAATGTAAACAACTATGTAAACTGCAACATAATCAAGAATTGGCAGGCAGCTGGGCCTGGGATAGATAAAAACTATCTTTTCCAACCTACTGGGATAAATGCAGTCAGTCGTAATTCCTCCATTCCTGAAGCAACTTGTTCCCTTCCAAAATTCTCCTTCTGGCAGTTGAACACTGTTTTTTGGTTTAGAATCCCCTGGGTGCTGTATAAGCGGCTGCCGCCTTCTATTTAACATACCTTGGCTTCAAAAGATTCGGAATTAGATCAAGTTTGGCTGCTTTTAAAAATCTTAGCCTGGACTATGTCCTTTAAATCTCTTCAGATTGCTGTTAGGAAGCATCACAAAAAGCAATATTTAAGTCAGAATGCCAGATTCATAACCGAGTCAGAAAGCCTCTGCGCAGGTCTACAGACCGCCTTCGCCTCTCAGAAAGGAAAAATACAAAGTGCCAGGCAGAAGAGGGTTTGGTTGGGGCTTTTTGGTGGCGTTGGGGTTTTTTTTTTAAAAAAAACAAACCAAAACAAACAACCTGGATTACACACACCCCCCTTGATATTTGCCCCTGTCCTCCAAGTATCCTTTGAAGTATCCACTCTTCTATGGGACAGGAGAGTTGTGTCTTGTGTTCACCGAGGTGCACGTGGCATAAGGAGCAGGCAAATCTAAGGTGGCTTCCAGCACAATTAACGTAACACCCAAGAACATCGTTAAGGACAGAAAAGTCTGAAACCCGTATTTCATATTACCTCTTGTACGTTAAAAATTCTTTACAGATTTAGTATCTGTTCAGCGTCTTTCAGAAATCGACTAGAGAGACAATATGTTCGGTCAAATGTATCTTTTTTGCTTTGAATCTAAGCTATTTTCCAATGGTATCAGCCACACAGCGTACTGCTGGTGCTGCTGCTTGAGGCAATCAGAACAAGGTCCTCTGAGGAACTAAATGTGTTACCCTTGTGCCTCTCCATCCACTCTCTTCCTACGCACACGGCAGGCTGAGACTGTCAGGAGACATCACAGCTTTTTGCCTTACTTTAAATCAATACAGAAGTTCTCTGCCTTCGTAATTTCTTCTTCAACCGAGGACAGGAAATGCAGTAACGTTCAACAATTACCTACATATTCAGAAACCTCAGTACTTACGGATTTCTCTTTTAGATAAACTAATAAACCTAATGCAATGACAGCGAAGCAGTAACACAGATAAGAAAATGATGCAGGTGAAGTTATTCCCACAGAAATACACTTGGAAAGCAGCTGGAAGGCCTGTATCCCAGCCACAGAGGGGCCAAGAGCCGCAGGAGAACTCTGCAGCTCAGGTTCCTACACCCACCGGCAGCGCCGTTCGCTTGCTACACACCTGGGTGCCGAGTGCCTGGATATCATGCTCAAATGTCGTGTGCATTCTCTGTAGTGTTTCCACTGTGTTTTGGTCTCTACCAAGCTCTTCAGGCAGTTTCTTATGTTTGTCTTGAATACGGCCTAAGATCTCCTTGGCATCATGGTAAAATTTGTGCAGTTCGTAAGAGGCTGCTAGAATTTGTGTTCTTGTGTCAATGAGCTCCAGGAGATCAGCCCAGGCCTCATTGAGTCCGTCCTTCCACTCTGCAATTGTCGCAGCATCTGAATGTCCAGAGTTGATGAGTTCATCTGCCATGTGGTTAACGGTATCAACACGCTCCTGTCCAATGTTTCCAGTGTCTCGGGCAAATTCTCGGAATCGCTCCTGGAGCATCTGAAACGCACAGGAACAGACTTATGCAGCGCTGTAATTACAAACTGACCTGAGCAAACCAAGCAAGCCAGCCACCCCTTTACACGAACCATCTACTGCGTGCAGCATCCAGAAAAGGAAGGTCAATCCGCAGCCACGTCCAAAGACTTACCGTTACATGTTCGTAATCCTGTCCCAGCTCATGGGATCCTGCCACCACCTCCCTTTCAGCAATCCATTGCTCTAGGTCATCCACCTCGCGGTTAAGCTGGAACAGCCTATGTCGCTCATCCAGCTTGCCCCGTCTCTCCTCAGCTAGATCCTTCAGGCCTGCATACAGCTTATCGACTTTGGACTGGCGCATGCTGATACGCTCGCTGAAAAAAACACAAGAGCACCGAGTCCTCATCATCTTTGACAAATGATAAACGCAAATGGAAAAAAAACCCTATAAGGAATAAAAATCACTCTTAGGGTATTTAATCCATGGAATGCAGGTCTGTATGCATGAATTTGACTCCGACACACTGGACCCATCCTCTGCTGGCACACTTGACTGCACTAGCTGGAAAACTTCTGTGCTCTGTACATGTAACTCCCCTGGCTTTAGAAAGTGAAGCTGGGAACTAAGCTCTCAATTTGACCACAGATCACACCAGAGACTTCTCCCAAAATTACACGCAGGACCTGAGCTGCTGAGGCAAGTAGCATTTGATCCTCATTTAAATTCTGCTTCTAAGTTCAGAAGCACTCATGGGTTTCTTACCCCCTAAAGCCCAGCATTTCCAGAAGCGATTAATTTCTACTTGCCGTATCCTTTGCCTATACTTTGTCTGAGCCATATAGCCCTGTCAAATTGCCTTCCCTCTGCCTTGTAAAGTTGATTATGTTATTCCAGGACTCAGCCAGCTCAGCCAGGAAATCCACTCTCATCAGAAATTATCATGACCACAAGAGAGTGCTTTTGAGTTAAATAACAATCTTCCACCAGAGGCAGAGAGCGTCTTTCCTAAGATAGTCCTATCTTGCTATCTGCGAAGGCAGAGCAGATAAATACATCGGCCTCATAGTCAAACCAGCCTTGCAGTCAAACCCATGGAGAATCCTGCTTGCTCTGCTGCAGGTCTTACAGCAAAACAGTTCTTAAGCTTCCTGAATTCTCCCACAGCGAAGAAAGCCATTTACAGAAGTCGAGATAAATTCACCAAACCCAAGGTGTTAATGTGCCCACATTTAAAGCATCAGATTCCAGTCTCTGATTCTACAGGAATCTCAAAGACAGGAGCCAGATCTTGAGCAGTGCTGCTCTAAGACAGAAGGATAAAATGACTGTGACCCTCTGGGCTGGACATAAAAGTTGGTTGAAAGAGTGACTATGGACCCTTGTCTCTCAGGATCGCCGTACCTTTGTAAGGTCCAGCAGTGCTGGCAGACCCAACACCTCTAGCCTGTCTGAAGGATACAATGGGCGTTTACTGAAGGTGTCCAGTACTACCCAGAAATCAGCAGCTGCACATACTGACCCTGCTCTGGACCCTATCTCTGACCGAATCAGGGTGTTGCAACATGCATCTTGAATTGAGTGAGGCTCAACTCCTTCTCACCTGTACATTCTTCTAAGCTACCGACTCTTTGCTGTAATCTTTGCGGGTCAGAACGACCCAATGAACTACTACAAGAACACATAATCCAATTAAAAATGGCAGTTCATACCTTTCTGGGTGATTATCTGCCACCAAAGTTCTGCTGGTCTTTGAAAGCTGGTGCACAGTTTCAGCATAGTCTTCTACAGCTTGTTCCAAAATCTGGTGTTTCTTCAGCATGGACACCGCACTCTGTTCATCCTGTAATGGTGACAGAAAATGACAGTCAAGTGCCCCACTCCGGAGAAAGACACCACACAGCAAGTTTGACTTGGTGTGCCAGCAAAAAGGGGTAGCCAGAAAGACTGCTAAAGAACCGCTCCCAAGTACAGCTTGAAGACAAGCTGTTCTAACAACGGTATATTAATAGCTGAGTTCACAGCAAACGGTACCCACAGAAAGCAAAATAACAAGTGAGAGAGAGAGAGTGAATGCAACAACCCCTCTGTGGGGCGCAGGACAAAATTACATCAGCTGTACATTGAGCAGGTTGAATTTCCTCTTCTATGAAGCTCTTTGTGTGTTTACACAACACTGGTGATTGTGCAGGGCTCAGAAAAATGGACCAGTTTTAGGGATGTCACTTGTCAGGCTTTTCAGCGACAGCCTGGGTCAAAGAAAAGAAATCCTACGGAGGCCATGCCAAAGGATTCTCCACCAAAGTGCCTGGAGAAAATCCAATCAGAACTTTCTATGCATTGTTAAGAAAAACAACCCCCAACTCTCAGTGTTAACTCTTATTGTCAATAAGTCTTTTCATTAAAGTATTTTGTGTGAGGAACTGTTTGCATTAATACTCCTTTTTATTTGCATTGCTTAGATATAAGAAAGAAAACAAACACTTTTTAACTGAAGGCTGAGCACCCACAGAATGTGTTATCCTGACTCAAAGTTAAGTTTTGCTTTATCAGGGCAGCAAGCAGTGCATTTATGTAAATAACAAGTAAGACACAGCACACTAACACCTCCTTGAGAAACGGAAGTTCACCTACTCTTTGGTACGGTCTCAGGCTGTTCCAATTTCACTTCACTGGGAGTATAAAAGCCGACAACTAATGGCATCAACTGAGTGACCATCAGGCCTGTTTCACAGACAGGAGCATCGTGCTGTTCCCAGTGATTCAAAACTAACAGAAAACTTGAGCTAACTGGACCGTACCGGTAACTCTGACCTTACAGCACAGGAAGGCACACAGTTGCCATCCACAGGCTGAGGATGCTTCACTGACTCAGTACAGCAAGGCCTATCCTCCACGCTATTAGAGGTGTCATAACAGATAGAAGAGATGATCACTTGAGGTTTCACATGGGAATTAAATTTATGTTACTGTTACACTAGCGACATATTAAATTATGTCACCCGGCCCCCTCTAGCTAAACAATTAAAACCAAACTACCGTCGCTGTGGTGCTGCTCACCTTGGCTTTCTCTTCTGACATCATGTAGAGCTCCTGCTCACTCATCCAGGCCTCAGCCTCGGCAGCATCAAAGTAATACTGCTGTGCTCTGTGAGACTCCTCCAGGCGTTTGTGGCGTTTCTCTGTCTCCTCGATTAGGAGGTTCCACAGCTGTTGCAAGTCTGCAAGTCTCTGCTGAATTGCTTCAGCATTAGGGCTACTCTCTGTGATAATGTTCTGACTCCTCTCAAAAATGTCATCGATACGAGGCTGATGTCCCTGGATTTCTTTCTGAAGGGTCTACAGGGGAGAAAAGCAGACTGATGAGACACTGCACCAAACAAAAAAGAAATGCGAGTCAGGGGTCTAAACTCTAGAGGTGCAGCAAAACATACGCCATCAGCTCATGTGGACAAACTCGGGCTGTGCATCCCCTGAACGTGCCACCACCCGGTGGTCACCCCCCCGCCCCCACCTCCGTAGCACATCACCACCGAAGCACCCATCATTTCACCCCAAGCCTTTCCTTCCGGATTAGCCAGTGCTAAGGAGAAGTAACAGGTATGGAGCTCTAACAGCACTTACTTACCTGATTTTTCTTTATTAGTAGCTGCACAGTCTGGAGGTTGTGTCCATGATCAGTAGATGTAGCTATAGGCATCCTCTCTCCGACCCACAACTGAAAGTAAGAGAAGAAGAGCAGATACGATTTCAAGCAACCCCAGATACAGTTAAGGCAGCAGAGAGAGGCCGGTGCGCGCAAGATGCGAAGAGCAGCGCTACTCAAACACGCTACTGAGAGAGATGATCAAAAGGTTTCTTCCTGTGGTAACTCTGCAATAGGTCTGACGTTTTCCTACTGCCTGGGGAATAGGATTTCTTTTATACTCACAATTTCATCCTCCACATCGCGGTTGAACTGGTGGATCTCTTTGGAGGCCAGCAGGTTTGCCTTTCTTTCATTCAAAGGTTCCAACAACTCCAGAAATTTCTTTTCTACAGTAAGGCGTTTGCCATCTACTTCATCTGTACTCTTCCCTTCTTGACTTAAAGCCCGTGCCTGGCTTTGCAGCTCCTCTATCTCCTTCTTACGAACATCCATTTGATTCTCTAGCATCTAAACAGAAACATGGCAAAAAGGTCCTGAAAACCGGGGTCAAAGCGGTTGATACGACCAGGGTATGTCAGCAGCTTCATAAGAAGGAAGAACAGGTGCTGGTCAGTAAGGATTTACCACATGAATAATTATTGTAGCATTCATATTGCAAGGAACAAGGCTTAAACACAGATTCACAACTGTGGCCACCTGCTGATATCCCTCGGTTGGCTAATGAATTTGGCCAAAGACACAGCTGAATCTCTTCTATCGGTCATTCACAAGTTACCCTGAAGAACTCTAGAACACAGCTAATTGCACACAAGAGCTTCACTGCTCCTTGCTGCCTTTACAGCAGGGAATCAGGGACCAACCAGCTTCGGACAAATTTGAATCACAGGCAGGCAGCCATGTACAGAGAGAGAACGATCAGTGACTGGAGGACGACAGCAGGAGACAGAATAGAGATATTAATGTGGGGAAGGCAGGCAGTGTAAGGTAGAGATTGTAGCAAGAAATTTAGGTCTGATTTGTTTCTAGGTGTATTTCTGGTTCTTCTTAAAGATACATGAAAGAACAGGAAGAAAGAAAAGCCAGTACATTCTTTTCTAAACGGAAAGGATCCCTGGTCTGTTCCTTTGAGTGCAAGTATCTGCTGTCTGCTCACTCTGCAACCTGCGCTCCATTTACCTGCTGCTTCTTCAACAGGATGTTGACACTGGTGAGGTCTTTCCCGTAGTCGTCCGACTGGATTTGACTCTCCAAACCATTCAGCCACTTATCCAAATCAGCACAACTCTGGGTAAAAAGCTCTGCCTTGTTTGCATCAAAGAGACGCTGAGCCTTGGTCTGGGTAGTGGATTCAAGCTCTTCCCACATTTGATGGAGACTTGTCAGCTTTTCTTTCACTACGGCTTCCGTCTCTGGTTTCTCTGCAATGAGCTGCATTCCCTCCTGCAAAGCAAAGAGCAACAAAACGGTACCTCCTCAGGAGCACTCACAGACTGTTAGCTAAATCATTCTGATTAGTAAGCACTCGGGATTCCTCATCTGCTGGCAGCATCAACCACTCATTTTCTATCTCCAATTATCCAATGACTCCTTCCAGAACATCAGCTCCTGGGTCCATCTGTTGCGAGGAAGAGGGTTTCTTGGCAATGGGAAGGTCAAGCAACGCCTCCTGTCTCTTCCCCACTACACATGTTCCTTTGTGGGAGCTCGTGGGGACACTGCTCAGACGGGAGTGGAGCAGGCTGGCCCATGCCGCCTGTGTGACAGCGGAGAAGGGAGCTGCAGCTGAACAAGCTGTGTGTGTCCAGTTGCTGTGGGCCATTTCACCAGGGAGAGCGATGAAGACCCAGCGTAATGTTGGGAGAGGGCGCTTCTGGCACCAAAACCGAGCTGTGCGACTCAAGAGGGTTATGTCAACGGGCTATAGCAATTACCGTGGGTCTAAGCTAATATCAGAGAGGAACAATCTTCCTTGGGAAGCAGGAACACCGTACCTAGCGCCAGCAGAGCACTTGGACTGAAGGTATCTTTTCACCTTTACAAAGACTGCATTAGTTTTGGAAATATTTTCTTTACTTCTACCTCTGCACCTGGGTGGTGCTGACAAGGGACAAAACCTTTTCAGATGTGAACACTACTCACAACCCAGCACGTTTAATAGCTGTGACCGCTGGTAACGTTAATACAGTGATTGTCAGCTGTGACTCAATACACAACTTTGGTACTCTGCTGCAATCCGATTTTTCAGAGGCAAAGGGGGAGGATGTATTAGCATCACTAAAAAAGAACTTCCAGTACTAAGAGCAGCCTTCTAATTACACCATTAAAGGGTACTGCTATTGGCAGATCACAGAAAAGCCTCTAATGGGATACAGAGTGCCAAAGTGGGAGAGGAAATGAGCAATTAAGCTAACTTACACTGAACAGAAACCCACTGTCAGAGCTAAAGAGGAGACCTCCTTAGCGTTCCAGAGCTGCACATGAGAACTGGAGGGAAAAAAGTACAGCTCATCACAGCATATTAAAGCCTTCAAAGTAACTTGATATGGAGCTGTGAATCTTAATTAATCACAAAACTGGCTGTACTTTACCTCATGCACTAATTTTGCATGGGGAAAGGCAGCCTGATTATAGTCCCGAATGAATGAAAACCAGCACGGCTGCATGGGAGGCTACATTCAGTTACTTCCCAGGAAGTACTTCTACTTTGTTAGCTCAAATCACAACGTTTGCCCCTTTTGCCCTTTGGGTATAAAAACTAGGTTATGCCTTCCTCCTAACAGGTAAGAGAAAGACTAGGCAAAATTAAATTGGCAACTTGGCCAATGGCTATTCTGTGAGAACGTCTCAGATACAAAACATTTAACATCAAAGAGGTATAAAATGGGTTAGATGGAGACACAATGCGATAGACGCTTATTCTACAGTAATGACATCTCCTTTTGCCTTAGCTGGAGAGATGATTCAAGAACCAGTTCTGCAGAGGAACAGATCCCATCGCTGTGCATAACCATCTTCAACAAAGATGAGGGCATTTTTCGGGCATTCTTTAGTTACCTTTTCGATCTTCTCCAGCCATTCTTTGTTGGATGCAAGTTCTGCCATAAATGCCTGATGCTTCAGCCATTTGCTATGCAGGTTCCTTGCCTCGTCATAGGACATATCCTGGGCTGTAAGCATCTTCTCATTGATCCAGAGTGAGAGCTGAAAAAGAAAATACACAGGTGTTTGTGAAAACAATTGTAGTGTGAAATAATGCAAAGTATCAAAATGCCCCCAGATCAAGGATAAAGAGATGCCTCTACAGGAGAGTTGCGTGAGATTTGGAGACTGCTTTTACTCAGGGTTCAGCCAAGGATCCACCTCTTTAACAGTCAAATTTAAACATCCATCTCCGATACATAAATAACCCATGACCCAAGCAGAAAGGAATCAACTCCATGACGAGCAAAATCAAACACACAGGTCTCGCCCAGTTCAGCAGCAAGAGAGACAGGGACATGTGTCCTACTTACTGGTCACAGGGTATTTTTGTACTGCTTTGCCCATGCAACATTACTCAATGTGCTACTCAGGACCAGGACTTGAATGTCATCACCACACCCCTGTGGAGCCTTACTGACTTCCTGAGGACATGGCAGAAGTACACACTAATGAAGCGGCATGCAAAAGCTGGTCTCCAGAATTGAACAGAACCCCAAGGTAAAATTTTTCAGGGAGACACTGAATGAGAAGTTCTGTGCTTCTACTCACGCCAAAAGTCCTAATAACAGAGGTGGTTTTGTACCATTAATTCACACCACGTTTGTACCTTTTCCCCATAGTCTTTTCTCTATATAGGTTTACATAAACAAATCCCTTTATTTGTCCGAGCTCCACTAGGGTTTTGGTACTCAAGGCTTTCCTTTTTCCACGATATAAAATCCAAGACAGATTTCATTCTGATTTTCTGCAAATACAAAGGCACTGAGAACAATTTCCAGATCAACACTAGAGAAAAACAATACTTTAAAAGGTAGCTTATTTGCCATGGGCAGATTATTTGATCATAGCAGCCAGCATCAAATTTCCTCCTAGGGTGAGTCTGACTGCTTTATCTATCCCTTAGGTGTGGATAAAAAAACCCCACATTCACAGGAATGTTTATGGAATTTGAAAAAGGCTCATTTTCTGCACATTTAAAGTCGCCTACCCAAGCGGAAAATGTCAAAACAAATCTAAGCTTTGTTTCTAGAATGCCACTTCAGCGACGCATGCCGTCCTGCCGAGGAAGCAACCTGACAAGAGGAGTAACAGAGCATGGGTGAGACTCGCCAATTCTCCGCTACGTACTCAGGATACAGGGCAACAAATGCGTTTAGCGTTCACGAGCCTTTTTTAAAATGCCCCTTAAAAGCACCGTTAAGCTTCACAAAAAGGGAAAGCTTATCAGAGCAATCAAAGAGACTCCTCGTCTGGTCTTGCTATCAAGTCTAAAGAGAAAAACGCCCATGTTAATGAAGATCTCAGTAGGCAGCAAACTTCACAGTTGTAACAGCCTACTGTGCTACTTAACAATCAGAGGCTACATGAAGGATTACTATATAACCCAAAATTCATGGTTTTACTCCTGCTTTTCTGGGTAGGACACAGCTGCTATGCTCTGCAAATCGCACTGCTTGTCTTTCGTTGTTTGCTTTTACTCAGCCGTGGCATTAAGTCTTCTGAGGACCCAAAAGTGCTTCCTGAGGAAAGGCAGTATCGTTCATATTAACAGATGGGGTGGACCGAGACACAGTCGGTACGTGGTACACAGCCAGTGGCTGTCAGGATAAAACCCCCTTTTCTGACTCTTGCAATGTTGTTATGTTCCTTCTGGTAACAGGGAAGCGCAAATAAAGCATCTAAGGGGTGACTATTAAAATCTGGTTTTTGCAACCACTATAGTCACTGGAAGTCAGTATCTTCAGTGCAGAAGTAATTTAAAAAATAATACAGTAATTCCCTAAAACAGTGCCTCAGATTGACACTTGGGAGTATTTGTTTCTCCAGAAAGCCAAAAGTCCGTTGTTAACCCCAGCAGAGCTAGCTATTAGGCTTCCCCCCGTCCTCTGCACCTATACCACAAAATTCTGTTTCTTCTCTCAGCTCCCAGAAGACTGTAACACTCTGCAATGAAAGCCAGGCATGAACTAAGAGAAATGCAGAAACAAAACCCTTGTAAATCTGGCAGAGCAACAAGGGAAGGTGAAAGAGCACCGACTGCTGCTGCACTTCCCAGACGTTGCAAATACCCAAGCTGACACAGCCTATCTTGCGGCATAAGGTTCACAGACGTCTGCACTGCATGACAAAACCTGCCGGCACGCTCCGTGAACAGGCAGAAAACTTCTGACGTGCGGAGTCTCGCCAAATGCTTTCACTCTGGCGTCCCTAGAGAAATTAGCCCAGACAGTGCTGGGACTTCTAAGCACTTACAGGGAAGAGAAGCTTTAATCTCTTCGAAGGTGAGCTATGAAAGAGCAGGAAGTCAAAGAAAACTAAATGGCAAAATTTATCACACCTCCTCTTCTCAGGATTTTCTGCTGTCACTCTTTGCTTCGTTCACTCAGCAAATTTATTTAACATATTTGTACTTATGAATGCGAGAAACAGACATAAAAAAGCAACACCCCAGCATTAACCTGTGACAGTGTCTGTGACTACTAAGAAGAAAATCTGCTGTGTTTTCCCTCGTCCGTGACCCGGAGGGAAGGTTTATCACAGCTGAGCTGTGGTTACGAGCACTATCCTGCCACCTCCTCGGGCGCACCGACCCTGCTCGCTGCCTGGCCTCCGAGTCAGAGGCAGGAAGGAGCGAGGGGCAGGAGGGCACATTCACAATAACGCTGCAGCACGGAGTGACCGATGAGGAAAGTGGCTGCCCTGGGGAAGGAGCACAGTGCAGAAAACACTCTTCCTTTCCTCAAGTTACAGACGGATGGGAAACCGTCCCTAAGGCGGTGGGCAGGAAGGCCGGAGGATCATTGCCAGGTGAAACGGAGACTGGTTCAAATCTGTTTTCTAACAATTCTCAGCTTCACGGTCAGCACTAACGAAAAAGCAAAGGGCGAGGTATTCCCTTGGCTCCTTTCCACCCCGCAGGACCGCGGTGCTCCATCACGCAATCCCTCCAGCCCAGCGTAGGTATCAGTAGGCACTTTGTAATCACGCTAATGCAAACTGTAAGTCTCATTATGGCTGTCTTCTCAGAAAACAACCATTCAATTATCATGAAGGCTAATGTCCTCTCAAAAAGGACTGGAGAAATTTGTAACGTTTGGGTATTGTAAGTTCTGTCTTTGAACCGTACAGTCGAGACATCCATGCTTTAGTGGCTGGAGAGAAACAATTGAGAGGAAAGGCATTCAGGAGGCCAGACACTAGAGCTTTTATGTCTTCCTTCTTCTTTCAGTGATCTAGGGGAAAAGACAGATCCTAGGGAACACAACCACATTGACACAGAGGCTAGAAGAGCTCCAAGAGCCAGGGGGATTTTTGTACTAGAGATGTTACAGAGGAAGGAAGAAGCTGCTGCTAGTAACAGCAGAATTTTTGCTAATCTGTCATGTTTTTACTACCAAGGAAGGAGCAATTTAAGCCAAGTTCATGGTGAGGCTTATGCAACGCAGGAAAATAGACTGCATCTAGGCAACCGAGCAGTAAACATCATTTGCCTGGTTTAGGATCGTCATTTTGTTTGTTTCTTGTACGAAATCTCAGCTGTGGGCAATTCCGTTCAGACACACTGCAGTGACTTCCAGTCTCTTGTAGCTGGGTAGGATGTGCAGCTGATGTACTGACTCTTGAACTGAAAAGCACAGCTTTGTCATAGTCAGCTCTCTTTGCAGGCTTCAGATAAGGATAGCTAGTTTTTTTTAATGCACCTCACAGGCAAGGCTCTTTCATACCTGTCAGTACTGCATGAAATAACCTGAAAATTACTGGATTAATTCCTCATGCTAGGAACAAGTTTATTCCTAACTTTAAAGCGTTGCCTTCAGTGTAAACCGTCCATGTAAGTCACTAGAAAATCTGGACAGGACTTCTTCTTCTAAATGTTATAGTACTTAACAATTTTAAACACATGCAAACTATCAGATAAATAACACATTAAAAATGATCCAGTTTAATCCTGCTCCCCTCTTATTCCTAACCTTCTATCCTTCTGACTAATGTTTTGTAGAAATCACTTGAAATCTCCCGCACCGGGCCACATACATATATACAGCTGTAGACAACATTGAGTTCAGTGCTAATCCCACCACATTCCACATGATTAATTTATACCACAGCAGAAAATCTTCCCTGCTTTTAGCAATTTTTCCTGTTTTTAGCTTAGATGACAAAAGGAAATTCAGTTCATGAGAAAAAAAAGCAAACAGATTAATTTTTGCAGGGTGTTGGTCAAGGATTTTTTTCAGTTGTTTATGCCACACTAAATACTACTGGATGGCTTGACTGCAAAATGCTGAGTATTCCAGTCCTCATAAAATACGGGGGTAAGAATGCTCTTCTGCAGGATGCAGCTTTTAGTGATAAAAGTGAAAGGCCGTAATTTACCTCTTGACAATCCTGAAGAAACTTTTGAAGATCCCTGTTATCTTTCAGTCTCATCAGAAGTTCACTGGCTGCTTCACGGTTCTTCCTATGTCTAGTCAAAACAAAACAAAACAAAACAAAAAAAGAAACAGCAGAGAAAAAAAAACTTGAAATGGATATTTCACGCAAAACTGTCTTTTGTTCGTTTCTGTAGCCTCCGTGGGATACAGACATTGAATAAGTATGTGGTGTGTGCCTTTTTCTGCCTTTCAAATGAAGGACACTTTTGAAGCTCAGATACGCAGGTGTTATTTAATGTGCTTACTTAAGTTCAGCATCTACTTGTTTTTGTGACCAGTTAAACACACAGGGAAGATTTTGAAGTCAGCAGGGTTTCACAAGTGTTACGTACAGAATTTCGCCCACTAATTTCAAGACCAACAGGAAAAGTTCAGACCGTTCGCCAAAAAACATACGTAAACTAGCTGCAAAATTCCAACAGTAAGATGGTATGGTATGTGGCTCTTGCAAAGCGTGTACTTGCTGCAAGGGTCTTTATAATATACATTCGCTATAGCTCAGCACCTCCTTCTCCTGAACAAAGCCGGAGCGGTTTATATAACCTTCCAAACGCTGTATTTATCAATGCACGTGACACACCTGTGTATTTCTGCAAATAGAAGCCTTATGCACATGGGAACATATTTTTCAGAGTGTTTGAGTAGCCGGAAGAAAAGGTTAGTCTGGAAGCCCTAGTTTTAATTCATAACTGTTTGCCCCTTGAAGGATGAGTCATGCTGGCAGTCCCAAATGTCTTGGTGGGTTCTTCAAATTGACAGGATGCCCGAAGAGCTCATTCCCAAGGTATCTCTGAACATGCTTTCAACTAATGCTTAATTTGGAGTAGTTATCCCTGTCCTTCAGTACTTTCATTATTTACGAGGCAATTTAGATGGACGAGGCAAGGTAAAGAAGGTAATTTTTATTTACTGCTCATCGTGTTAGTTTTGTTCGTATTTCATTGGACAGGGTCTTACAGTGAAAAATTGCTGTCCTTTGTAATAACCTAAGATAAATAGGGATCAAGAGCTGGAAATTATTTTGAAGGGTGGCAATTTATAAGATGATCTCAGCACATACTGGCAATAGCTAAATAAATCCATGTTAGAGGAAATCTCCAGAGATTCATGATATTCTAAAAGACTATAAATTACACGTTGATGACAACAACTGGATTAAGACACCACTTTTCCTGATCTGCAATAAGTTACCAGAGCAAGCTCTCTGGCATGAATTTAGTGACTTCAGAAACACGAGGAATACTTAGGGATACGTTTTATATAAAAGCAAAAGGTCTGTAGGCAGAAGAACAGGAGAAAACCCTTTACAGGACTCAGGACTGCAAATTGCTTCTCTTTTGTCTCAACAGCTTCCTCTGAATAACCAGGCAAGCAGCATCTATATAGCTGTAGGTCAAGAAAATTGATTTACAGATCAGATGGCAAGGAAGACGTATGACAACATCAAAGCAAGCGGCTGGAGTCCAAACCCAGGTAATCTTGAAGTTTTGACAGGGGTTATCTGAGAGAGCACAAAAGAAAGGATGCATAAATTGTGCCTTAGGAAAAATCTCTATAACATAGCTAACATCACTGGGTTTGATTCCGCTCTTTCTTGGCTGGTTTTTATATGCCTGGGCAAACACAGTGCATTACTCAGGTTGCTAAAATGAAGCAAGGAATTGCTTGGATGATTTTATCATGATGATTTAATAGATTTAAGGCTAGATTACATTCTAGACTCATGTATTCTGGAGAGGACGCAAGTGAAATTAAAAGGAGAATTTTCATGACATTTATTTGAATAGAGTTAAGAGTAGGTAGAGAAGTTCTTATGTTGAGAAAAGCTGACTTTAAAAAACTAACAAAAATATCTCCTACAGTGTTGGAAATACTAACTTCAAGATCTCTGAAGGGAAACCATGCAGGGATATCAAAAACAGATGATGAGATAGCTTTTTTTTTTTTTTTGTCCTCAGCATAACAAATATGATCTTTGGCTCTTAGAGCTATTTAACTGTAAAAGGTTGTTTGGCTGTCTAAGATGTCCTGGAGTGAGACTGAAAGATGAGTATACTCTGAAGAACAGGGCTGAGCTGTAGAAGGTTTAAACTGGATACTTGAAGATGTGGCAGTAGTATTTTGAGGATGGACACTGCTGGAACAGGCAGGAATTCCTTTATTTTCATCACAGAATTGCCGTTATTTTTTTATAGGAATAAAGGGCCTTAAGAAGTCATTTAATCTGTTCTCCTGCCCCAGACTGGCTATATCTAAACATTATTAATTCCTTGTTCATGTTTCCCTAAATTCTTTAAAAGCTCCAGTGACAGAGATTTTAGAATTTTCTGTACATAACCACCCCTACCACTAGAAAGCTTCTCCCACCCTCTACCAGCAGTATGTCAGAAGGGCTTTAGGTAGAACAAACAGGCAGAGTGGAGAACAAAACCCTTTGTAATACAAATTTTTATCCAGATACTAGAAGTGTGGTGCTAAGGAGAGTGTCTCGTCATCCTGCTTCCCCGGCTGCGTGTGCAGAGGCCCCAGCCGAGCCAGCTGGGCATGTCAGGCCGGAGGACAGGCTGGACTGCAGCTCTGCTGAAGGCTACAAGCACTTGCCCATCACTGGAGGGTGGAGAAAAGCACAAAGCTTACTGTTCAACCACTGACTGCAGTCGTAACTATTAAAATCCTGCTCTTCTGAGACGCACACAGCAGAGAAGCGCCAGAAACTCAGACCCTGTCACACTTAAGGTTCTCAATGACTGCTTCTTACTGATTTGCTAAAACTGTTTGTGAAAGAAGATCACACATTTGCACAAAAGAGCTTGCTCTGCAGACGAATTATTTAGAATTACTTTGAATTCATCTGCCTGTTCCCATAAATAATCACATATATGACTTACACCACAGCAGTGTCTAGGGCTGCATTAAGAGGGGGCTTCCCTATGCATATACTGAAGAGGCAACCTCAGATTCAAATGTCCAAGCTAAGCCAGACCTACCATGGTAAAAGAGGGGATAGGGAATGTACCGCAGTCAGTGAAAACATGGGGACATCTTCCTGCTGTGGCAACATTATGAAGAATCTAAACCAGGAAAATAAGATCTGTTCAGCACAAGGAGGTGTCTGACTCAAATTAATCCACGAGCAGAGCACCAAAATTTGCCACAGTGTTCCCATGCTGTCTCCCCAGAGGCCCCTGAGAACGCTAACAATGCTGAAAACTGACAAAATCACTTGTGGTTTAACTGTAAGCCTGTGGGTTTCAAAGCCTGTGCAGGAATAATAGATCTTACACGTAGTGCAAATGCAACTGCCTGCTAAGAATACTGAGATACGTGCAAGGCAGTTTTAGCTTCTTTAGTTGTTCCAGCGAGCCAAGAGGCACTTTCCTTTCTGAATAGGCAAGAACAAAAATTATTTCTGTTCTCTGTTGAGCAGCAAGTTGCACAAATACAAAAGTTGAGGAAAACCAGACCCAGATCACAATCTCAGTCAGATCTCCCACTGCCTTTAAACTAAAAACTCCTCTGCAGAATCAGAGAGGCCATGCGTAGGCACGCAGACTAGGGCAGTCCCCTTATACCCTTCCAACAGAAAATGGAGGAGAAAACGCTTCCCCTCTGGCTGGCAGAAACAGCAGCAGAAGCCATCAAAGCAGGGACAGCTGCACTGGGGAGAGCAGCTTCTTTCCCAGCTGGAAAAGCTAGCTAGTGATAGCTTTATTCAAATCCATCTTCTCCTTCCCTCACCCTTTCTCCATGTCCTTATTCCCATTTAGTCTTCCCTGTGAACTGCACTAAAAGATTGTGCTGAAGAGTTTATCTTCTATTGCAGAGCTCCACTCTGCTTCTGCACTCTCCTCTCCTTCCTTAGCCTGATGCCTACCTGCCATGTCTGTTTAGATGGTAACCATTTTAGGGCAGGGTCTGTCTGCTGTACCAACAGACAGCAGGGTCTCCTCTGGAACAGCTTGAAAGCATGACTGTAAAAAACACTATCAACAATACTAAAAACTACAAAGAGCTCCATATGGGAAGTATGGAGCCACTGCACATAATTGTACTTGTTTGTTTTGGTCCTTTGTTATACATCCAGGTGGAGCTCGGTTGCCAGAGCGCTTTTTTTGTAAAACCAAAGAGGCTTCCTCTGCTACCACTCCCACTAGACCCAGCCCTAAGGCTTTGTTCTAGAGGCTTATCAGCCTTACAGACTCAGAGAGCAATCACACGGATTTCCTGAATAGCAGTGCACCAGATAGTTTTTGCAGTGCTCTGCATGAATAGCTTTGGAATTGAGGAAACGCGTTGGAAAAAAGTGGGCTTAAAAAAGTAGGGTCTCTAGGATTTGCCTGCCATTCAGCACAGGAAATCCAGCACATGTCCTACAGGCAGGACAGCCCAGGTGGCCAGCTGGGGTGCCACAGGACAATGGGGACACAGAGGAGTTGCTGCGCTGGGGATGGAACAGTGACCAGAGCACCACAGCCGGGGCAGCAGGAACCCTCTCTGCAGAGAACACAGGACAGAGGCTGAAGCTGTCTCCCACTCCAGCCTCCTCAGAAAGGGCTGCAAGAAGCAGCTGACCATTTGCTAGTACATCCTTGGATGCTATCTTTTAATATTCTAATTAAGAAGACATCTGACCAGAAGGCCAGGATCAAGTCCTCTTGCTTTTGTAAGTGGATGGGAAAACTTACAGCTGAGGACATTGAAAATCAGAGGGTAAACAAGGAAAATCCATTTCCTAGCTTTCACCTTGATGGCTTTCATATGATCTCCTCTTCCTGGCCTTCACACGTTCTCACTGGGATCTACAGAGAGTCAAGCTGGTTAGAGAGAGAATGAAAACGTAAGGTATCCTCGGCGTTAGGTTGTCAGAGGGCTCAGAGGCCCTTAAGCAACCTTTGGGAACAGGAACATTCGCTCTTCTTGAAGCCACGAGTCACTGCTAACGTGGGTGCATACACAGCGGGACATGTTTGCCAAAACAGGAAACATGTTCTGAACTTCTTCAATTCAGTTTCTCCTTGGAGGTAAAGGCACATGGGCAACTCTGAGCTTACTGGCTGTGGGAAGATGCAAGTCTGATAGAAGGGTCGTCAGTAACATTTGACACAAAAATTCTGTATGAGCTTACTGCTGCGTTCTGATACTCATGATCGAAAAGCGCCTTGACAAACTCCACTATCATTCAAACCAAAAGCATTAAGAACCATGAATCATAGCCATCAAAACTGAACATTTGGTTTTCAAAGAAAAAGAAACTCTTAGCGTTCTACAGCCACAGCTAAAGAGACAAAGCAAAAGACTTGCTCTAGGATGAAAGACACACTTGTACCAATGCTTCCTAATCTGATTTCAGAAGGGCCAGACAAGCTGGAAAAGGGGATCAAAGCCAAGCGGGTGGGGTAGATACAATACCAATTACCCTCTTGAAGAGCCACATTCCTTCCTCAGAGGAAGGACAGGAATACCTTACTATCATTAAATCAGCTAGGAGGTAGCAGAGGAAACTAAGACTTGTAGAACCAGGTATAGCCAACTGCTACAGCTCCCACCATAACATAAAGTCTGTTAATACTCCAAGAATTATACAGCAACATGCATAAAGCCAAATTCTGGGTAGTGAGCTCATTACCTAGTAAGTCTCTAGAAAATGGGAGAGGTAGTATCTAATTAAGATTAGCCCAGCACATTTTTGAAACATTACAGTTCCTATTTTTCCACAGGACAAAGAAAACAGTCTGCAACAGACATTTTCTAACACGTTACTTTGCCTTTGGATTCTGGTAAAAGGTCACCTCTCAGAGAACAGAATTAGAAGTACGAACAGCTACCTTCCGCCATCATTCTGGCCTTACCTGTCATCAATAGAGTCCACTTTCTCCTGGATTTTATCAGAGTTAATGTTCCCATCACTAACTAGCCTCCTGCCAGTCTCTACAACCGCGTTGATCTTTTCTTCATTGGCATCCATCGTGGTCATGAAATCCTCCTGTTTTTTAATAGCAGCTTCTGCTCCTTCCAAGGTAGTGGGCATTTCCGTGTGCGCCAAAACATACTCCTGTGATTAAAGCATAAATCAGAGAGATAAAAGTATTACACTCAGGCTATGCTCTCTGCTCCAACAACAGATTCACCACATGTGAAAAGAAACGCCTCTGAAGAACAGTTAGAAGTAAAATATGAAAAGCAAATTATAGTTAAAAAAAGGGCAATTTATCTGTTGGTAGCTCTCCTGCAAAACGATCTTGTTTGTTAATTGCAGTATATGGTGCCAACCTGTAGAAATGAAGTAAGGTACATCTTGACCACTTGCCTGGTTATTAAGAAACGCTTCTGCTTGCTTGGTATCTCTGAGAAATAGCTGGTAGGCATGAGACTGGGAAAGGAGATTTTGCCTGTTCTCCCACATTTTGTGAAGCTCATTCCATCCAGTGTCCAAAGCTTGTAGGCGCTGGCGTAAGAACATGTACTGAGCATCAGTTTGCCCTTGTGTCACCATCTCACCCATGTCCCTCATTTTCTGATAATCTTCCTCGTAATTGTTGATTTCATTCTTAATGTTCTCATGTTGAGTGAGCAGCTTCTCAGCCTCAGTCAGCGTGTTTGGCATATCTTCGGATGCAATTGCAGTCTGCGTTCTGGATAGCCAAGACTGGAAGTCATCCAGATCTCTCAGGAACTGCTGCAGTTTGCTTGCCTCCCCAAGGGACTCTTCCCGGTTCTTGAGGGTGGTCTTCATTTCTTCCCATACATCGTTGATTTCTGCGAGCCGTGAAAGGATAGCCTGTGCCTGGTCAGGATGCTCTGATTCCAACTTTTCTGCCTCTTTTTGCAGGTCACTTAGCTTGGCTTCAATGGCTACCAGGTCACGTTCCATGCCAGTCAGCTTCCTCTGCAGGGCCATCACTCCAGCTAGATCATTACCCAGATCTTGTGTGGATTCGATCACTTTGGTCTTTTCCCTGATCCAGGATTTGGTTTCATTACATTCAAGATGGTAGTTCTGGATACTCAGGGCAGAGAGCAGAGCATCCTTCTTCCTATCTACCAGTTCTCTGAACTGGCTCCATCTGAAAGTTGCGAGGAGAGAAAAGCAAGAGAAATTGAGATTTGTGTATAGTAAGGGAAAAGGATACGGCAACATTGCTGAGTGAGCAGTTGCTCACATCAGCTTGGTAAGCCATGAAATAACCTCGCTATTCACGTTTTTTTCAGTCCTTCCCACATCATCAACAGTTTTAGCAAACAACCATTAACCAAGCTATGGCGTGTATTAGAATAGGACAAGTACGAGTAACACTGAGTCCTTAAAAGTATCATATTTCCTCAGGCGAAAAATTGCTAGTTACATCTAATTTTCACACTAAATGTACTCTCTCGGTTTATTTTGAAGCAAAAAAATGAGTGAGTTTACATGAAATTAAATTGGTTTCTTTTTTTATCGTCATAGTCATTACAGTAAATTTCCAGCTCTCAAATCAAGGTACTGGTACACTCAGGAGGACCCGATCGAAGCCAATAGCAAACCTCTATCTGTTAATCAAATACTTGAAAGACACAGCTCTTTTTCCTTCTGAAGCTTTAAAGGCCTACCTTGAAGATACTTCAGGTAACGGTATCAGAATATCTTAAAAAACACTTACAAGAAACCCAAATGACCCCACTGTATTTGTTTCAGCCAGTGTCACGTTCACGAGCGTGAGGCCTTCACTTACCTTGTGTTGAGTTTATCTTGCTGTGCTTTGATCTCCTTCTCACTTGGATGGCCACTGTGCATTAGCTGTCTGGCAATTTGGTTCACTACTGCAACACGGGATGCCTGATTGTTCATTTCTGGTTCTAAGCTTTCAAATCTGGGGAGGAGGGAGGGAACAAACAAAAAAAGATCACACAGGCGTTAAGAGAATCTGAGCCACAGGCAAGCTGAGAAAGGTAGCCAGTGTAAAAAAAAAAAAAAAAAAACTTCCACCCAGTACTCCCCAAACTTCCTGGTAAAGGCATTCTCACCTGTGCTGGATCACTTCCAGGTCCTCCAGCTTCTCTGGAATCTGCATATTATTCAGCCACTTCTCCTTTTCGTCGATCCAAAGCTCACAAGCATCTGCCTCACTGAACATCTTATAAAGAGCAAGGGTATCCTGCAAGGCCTGTTTACGCAGCCGAGTCAGCTCAGCAACCTCTTTGTATCTTTCCTCTATTCCGGACAATCTGCCTTGCACATCTGGAGATCCGGCGTGTTCCTGTGGTAGAGCCTTTGCTTGTTCGTGAAGCGAGTCAATGGTTGGCCGGTAGCTTGCAATCTCTTCAGCCACATCTTTGTGTTTCTTGACCAAGGACTGAGTGGAATATTCGTCGTGGCCCACATCATTGCTGGAGACAATTTTGAGGATGTCCAACATCCACGCATCAATGTCATCAGCATCAGCCTGGAACTGGTGAAGGAGAGAGGCTTCCTCCAGGCGCTTCTTCCTAATGGCAGATAACTGTTCCAAGTTAGCCCACTGCTCCCGGATATCCTTAATTCTTTCTCTGATTTTCTCAGACCCAAAATGCTCCTCCGCAATCATGTCTTCACCTTCTTTTATCGCCTGCTGAAAGTGGCCACTACGACCACTCATTTCGTCTTCAAACGCCTTATGTTTACTCAAGAGACGGACAACACTGGTTAGGTCCTTCCCATAGTCATCAGATGACAGGATCTGTTCCTTCTCCCTGATCCAACCCTCTTCCTCGGCCATTTCCCAGAAGAATTTCCAGAGGCGCCGAGACTCCTCCAAGCGGGCCCGGCGCTCGGCTGCGAGCTGGCACAGCTCTTGGTAACAGAACTCCATGTGAGCAACGCGGTCCCTGATAACCTGCGGGTCACATGGTTTGTAACCTGTTCAGATAGAGAATGAACATTACAACCCGGACTGACTCATTTTCACCTCTACAGCTGGGGCATACACAGGGTTCTTAATTCCTGTTCACTCCATCTACGAAGTTTACGTAAAAGAACTCATAGTTAAGTCTCCCGAAAGCGAGTGTGAGCTATCCAAGCTCCACCATACAATAACACAGATCAGAAAACACTGTTCTTTGTGTAGACAAAAAAAAACGAAAGGAAAGATATTCATGACTGTTTTCAGTGAAACAAAATCACTACTCCAGATTTATACCAGCCTCATACGCACAACTGCACAAAATGAACACCATTTACTCTAGTTAATGGCACTGGTTTAGTGGAATTGCTTTTATTCAGCATAAATTGGGACAATATCAGACTGGGTCCAGTAATTTTTCTTGTTTGTATTAGAAACACAGAACGGGGAATTAACGGTGACTATTACAAAGATACAGCAGCTGCTGGTCAGGAGTGTGATATCCCACGCAAGACACAATGCCACAATTAATTCTTGAGCAGGTACCTGGACAAATTAATCATTGACACACTGAGTAAAAGAAGGAACAAATGAAGATGGATTCTCTTATTCCGGTGCTGAATTTAAGCTAACGTGCCTTGCAGAACTAATGAGGCTTACAGATAACCTCATACATAATTAAGACAAAGAAGGATGTGTTGGCTGCTAGTTACCTTCTCCATCAGTGGCAAACTTCTGAGCAGATGCGTTGACCCCTCTCACTCTCTCAGCCTGAATAGCAATGTCAGCTTCCACAAGGGCATGTTTCTGCAACAGGTCTTCAACTCCTAACAAATGTTTGCCATAGTCTTGCGACAGCAGAAGTACCTATCAAAATGGAAAAGACAAGTAAAATGGGCTGAAGGCCATAAGATGTTTGTTTCTTAATCACTCCAGCGTTACACTGTTCTCTGTTGTTACATTGATTTAAGTCCAGAGAAACTCCAGGCCCATAAGGAGAGCTATTTCAAACGTGTAGAGACACGGCTGATACAAATTTGAGCCAGTATTTTTAAAATCACTGGCAACCATGAAGAACCTGACCGCTCTTTAATGCAGTTTTAAGTCTAGGATGACGAGAAGCTAAGTTAGCTCCGCAGGACCAATGAAAAGCACTCAGTCCAGGTGCTGTGAGCTGCCACTGAGCTACACACATCTTTTCTCTCCTCCAACAGCTTCCAAGTTCTGCTGGCTGATGGACAAGAATAAAGTCACGGTTCTCTCCCTTCCCAGATCCCAGGAGAACAGAGAGGAAGAAATTCATGCTTTTTAAAGCACAGAGGCGAAGAGGTGACTTGTTCCCCATGTAAACTGTGATGAAGAGAGATTATTTAACTCCCTTTCACCAAAATCGTCATCCTTACCCAAGCGCTGTGACCAAAGCCTCTGGCCCTTATGACAGGGGCATGAAGCTGAAAAGTAGCTTTTTATAGGAGCGAACTTGTTCTTCCTCCTTACTTGTTTTTAATCTTTTTTTTTAAAAAATCATCATAAGGTATAAGGAATTTGTTCACTGCTCTTCAATGTGGATCTTCTGCATTCGTCTATTAAACCAGAGGGGCAAAATGAATCTTAAAAAATTACAAAAAAGGTCATCTACACCTTTCCAGAATATCTGGGCTACGTTCTCAAATGGCTAACACCTACCTTCATCTCATCCATCCAGTCCATAATGTACAGCATTTCCTGGAAAATCTTTTGCAGACCAAGATTCATCTCTAGCCGCTGTCTCCGTGCCCTGAGCAACTCCAGGAGATACTCCCATAGGCGTATAACGTTGTCCTTTCTCGCAGTAATGCGTTTGATATCATGGTAGTTTTCAGTCTCAAGCTCCTTTGCAACCGCAACCACGGCCTGGACTCGTTCTTCATATGCTGCAATGTCTGTTTCAATGGCCTCATGCTTCTTTGTTGCGGCCTCTACTGCTGGAAGGTCAAAGCCAAAATTATCCTGTAAAGACAGAGATGATTCTTCAGCAATGTCTGCTGAGGAGAAAAGCCCTACTGCTCATAACATGACTTCTGATTGCGCAGAATACACTTGTTAGCAAATTTGGGATCTCAAAATGCTCTGAGAAGTCATCTTTAATAAAATCAGAGATACTTCTGATAACCAGAGAACCACTGATAAAAACAGAGAAATCATTTGCTGCCTTTGGGGGAAGAATCATGGCGGCCATCAAGATTAGGCTGGGGCTTTGGATATTTTTAAAGCAATCTCTAATATTAAAAAATACAATTAATTCCTGGGCTAACTCCACTGAATTGACCAAAATATTCAGATAAAGAAAACCTTGACCGTGGGTAGATGTTTCCACATCAGTATCTCCTGAGTACAGACTGATAGATTCAAGGAAGGGATATCCCAAATGCATTAAAGACAGGACATACACATACACACTAAATACACATTTGCGCATGCATACAATAAATATAAATATACATATACATAGATTCAGTAAAATATGAGGCACAGGGGAGGAAATGTTCTCTTTGCAAAAACCGTATCCTATAATTACTCATGGGAATCATTTTAGTCACACGGACAATCTCTGAAAGCAGCACCTGAGAAACAAGACGTTGATTTTCACTCAGCCAAGTTTCTCTCATAGCTGCCTTGCGATCAAATCTGCGTGCAAGTTGTTCCAGTTTCTCTTGTCTGATGAGCTCATTTCGCAGTGCCAGTTCTCTTTCATGTTCAGCTTTTTCCAGTCTTTCCCAGGCCTGAAGACGTGGAGAGAAAACACGCGTCTTCTAAACACACATTCTTATAGGATTATGATAAATCACATCATCTTTGCATGAAATCAGGACCGAAGTCACTACAGCCAAGTTTCACAAAGCTGGCTTATTAATTTATATGCCAATAAATCTGGTTTGCATTGGCTGGCCTTACACCTTCTTTGCTAATGTAAGCGCATGACTTCAAATTTGTTCTCAATTCATTCATTTTCTCAGCATGGGGTATAAGACTTGTTTCTCTCAGATACATTTTCTTGAATTCATTTGGGTTTTGCCTCCAACAAAGCCCAAGCAAACCACCTGGCTTGAATGTGCAAGAGAGTATTTGTTCAAAAAAAAAAAACCAACCCCAAAAAAACCAAAACCAAAAACAAAAACAAACAAAAAAAACCCCCAAAAAACCCAACCCCAAAAAACCCAAATCTTCTGAGTGCTACTCCCAAATAAGCAGATTCTATCTTCCTCCTCCAGGAAATGTGAATTAGAGATTCATGCCCTCTCGCCTCTAAAATCAACATACAATTGTTCTTTATTACATACACTTTGGAAAAGAAAACAACTCCAGAATTTGGTTACTTTTGGTGCACACAAGTCCTTTTTTCCCCCCAAAGCCAAAAGTTATTCACATGCACGACGTTAATATTACAAAAATAGAAAGTCTGGGAAGCATGTTGAAAGCCGGCTAATCACCTTTCAGATCTTCTTACAAACAACAAAAATACCCACAATTAAACACAAACTACTCTAGACTCTTGTAAATCCGAACAGATGTGAAACTGCCCGAAACCCAAGTATTTTAGGCATTCACAGGCATGGGGCTTAACACGAACAGGAGAGCTCCGCAGTTTACTGCTCTCTAGGATGCAGACCGAGGCCACAGACACCCACAACAGCTGCTCTGGGAATGCCAAGCACGATCAAACACAAGCAAGGAAAGCTCACAGTTTTACGTTGTTTGTTATCCTTGAGAGAGCTTGTCAGCTCTGCTGCTGTTCTGCCAGCTGCACCAGCATAAAAAATAGCTGCGTAAACCCTGAGAGGGAATCCCACAGCATTGGTCATGGTGCTTCTTCACTCTCCCACACTGCGGGCAGCGGGGCAAATGGGGAGGGCTGCAGTATCGAGATATTCTTGCTACTTTCTGTCAATTAATGCTAATAGCCAGGACCCCGGAGGAGCGAGGCAGGGCTACTAGATCCATAACCAACTGCACAGAATGACTGAGTTTTTTCCAGTGCGGAAGCTCTTACAGATGCTGAGGACACCCAGGGACTCGGTTCAGATTAGTGAGTCTGAGCTATTAGGAAAGGTCACCCCACCTCTCCCATCCCTTACATTCCCCCACATCAAGGCTGGAGATAGCAAATGCATTTCTTCTCAAGTGTACCGAGAGAAAGTAAACAACAAAATCCTGAGTCGCACAGGAAGAGCTGGCTCACTTTACCTTGTTAATGTCGGAGATGAGTTTGCCCTCCCTTGGCATGTATACTTTCTGATTGTTGGCTCTCATTTTGCTTTGGATGGTAAAAAGCAGCACTTCTAGGTTTCCTTTTTCTGTAAATCTAAACAAAATTTTGCAAAAGCATTGAGTTACAATAAAGCTTTCATTGCTACTAAGGTATTATAAAGCACTTCCTTAAAACGTTGACATTATGAATAGAGCATTCAGATAAACACCTTCATCTTGTGTGGAAGCTGGAAGCAATTGAAATAGCCCACACATCCCCTGGAACTAGTTGGGTCAAACAGCAAAAGAAACTTCACAGAAGTCAGTTGTCTGTGTGTTTAGATTTAAAACCCCTTGGGGGACAGACGACTGCATTTTTTTTTTATTCTACTATGTGCGCTGCCCTAGTTTGCTCTATCAACTCGAGAAATTGAAGGGTTTTTTTTAAAGCCCGCTGCAGTCAATAAAACTCTTCCCACTGTTTTCCCTGAGTTGTATGCCTGGGAAATAAACAAACTCCATAGGCACCAGGGAATAGACTGCAATTTTGGAAGACGTCTGGATACTCTGTAATGTTTTGGATTCTGATTATTATCCATTAGAACTTATATTAGACAAAAACAATAAACAGAGCTGATACCATAATGCTAAAAGAAACTTTCCAGAAATAAGTTGCACAGTTTTGGTTATATCAGTTTTAGTAAGCACAGCTATGTTTCACTAAGCCAGACACGCTTCCTCTTGATTTTGGATAAGCAGCAAGATTCTTTTAATAGCAGCGTACTGGTTTTATACACTGCTAGCAAGCATGACTGGTGATATTACTACACTAACATGGTATGCTATTACCACTCATATTACAAGGCAGGCGTCTCAGTGAAGTGACAGCTTCCAGGACTCTGAGATCCTGCAGGCAACACACTTTTTATTCTTGTTGTTATTATCTGCACACTGAATAGCATAAAGCAAATAGGCCCCGCGTAATAATGCTGAGCGCCAATTAGAAATATGATATCCGGGTTTGTTGAGAAAAATAATTCTTAAGCCAAGATTAAAATTACTTGCATGGGTTTGTTTTCAAAAAAACCAATGATTGACTAAACAGAACAAGACCGCTGTTGTTTTAAGCTAAGGTTAAAATTACTTGGGTGGTTTCTCTACTGTGCGGTAAGTGTTGAATGCCTGTAGCTGCTGTTGGACACCAACTAGCGAGTTGGCAAATTTGCGATTGTTGAGGATGATAATGGTTTGCTCAATCCACTCAAGAAGGTCGGAAGCCAGGGATTCGTATTTTTCAATCATTTTCTCCGTTTCAATGGCATTGTCAAGCACCTGCAACAAGCAGCACAAGATAACATGAATAACAAGGGCAGTGCTCTTCAGTCATTTAAATCCAACCAGCTACATAAAGGAAACTGTTGGGAGACTTGACTTATGAATCAGACCACTCACTCCTGAGCGCCACAGGGGCTGGGATCCCTGAGGGATGAGGGCTTTGCATTTTTCAGCAGTGAATTCCCATGATCCCATGGCAATAGAGGGGCAGAGCTGAGGCTTACAAAAAGATTCATGTTCAGTCTGCCAGCTGTAAACATGGGGGCAGCTTTGCCAAAGGGCAGCGAAGGACTGCACATTTTTTACATGAGGGACTTTCCTGGGCTCCAGAAGAGACAGAGGACCCAGAGGGGGAGGAGCAGTTAATGAGAAAGGAAAAGCAGCAATGATGCAAAATTAACAAGGAAAAATAAAACACGGGCCAAATGTTTTCTGATACGAGGCAGCTGGAAATTAACTACTCCTCACAGTCATATGGGGATATTTAACATTCAAAACACGTTCGAAAGCAGACCTACAAACTACCATACAGTGGACTCCTAAAAAAATAACACCCAAGAGGAAAAAAAACCTCAGAAAGATTTCAACTGCTTTATAACAATTTATCATTTGAACTTGCAAACCTTTCCAATACGTTTTCCTTCAACAGCTAAAGCTTTCATCTTGGAGAAGTAGTGGTAATATGTCACCACATAGGTGATGATTGACTTTTCATCAGGATGATCAACACTGATATCTGCAAACCAAACAAGAGTTGTCTTAGCATACTGAGGGTGCATAGGTTAAAACAACAAAGCTAATAATGCAACAAGGATGCATTTAAGAGTCAGAGAGATGGGTTCAGTGGCAGTTCGGCTCCTAAGATGTATGTCCTAATCAGAAATAAATTCAGCAGCTTTGGATTGGTTCTGGGTTACGTGGTATTGCACAGTTTTGAACTATGTCACTAAGAAACGCTCCTTTATCTTTTTGTCTTAATGCGGACTGTGGTTCAAGTACGCCTCTCTGGGCCAGGGGCCTTTGGGTCTTGGAGTCAGGCTCCAGACTTCGCTGCAGCTTGTGGGGCCAAGTAACTTCTCTAGTGTCTGTGTGAGTTGACAGAACTACTGTTATTTGAGAACTTCGATGCTATACCAGTATTTGGAGAGAGGAATTCAAACCTAATTGTGTATCTGTCCAGGCAAACCTTCTGAGAGATACAGATGGAAAAGAAATTATTTCCTTTCCTGCAGCAATTCTGAGGCACTGGAAAATAAGCAAGAAGAAACTCGCCCAAACACATAGCCTCTATTTGCCCTGTGACAAGAAAGTTTCTTGTCCTAGGATTGTGAGCATGCCTTCCAATACGCAGGAGCATGCACACTCTCACGAAAGCACAGGCTAAAAACTCACTGACAGTCTGCGAAAGAAGTTGCTAACTATTTGCTGAAATCCACATCATTCACCTTCCAGCTCCCAGAAAGTGTTTCTCAGAGCAGATCAGAAGGTTGCCTCTAACTGGAATGATTTTACGTATACATAGCCAGTCCAGTGATCTTGTCAGATGGGGGAAAATAAACACAGGATTAAGGGCTCTCGTGCTACCGCTGCTCAGTCCTCTGCAGGAGACCATCCTGCATTCCCTCCTTCCCTCTCTGGCTGTATCACCAGGTGAGTCAGCAGCATCCAGCTGCTCTTTAACACAAAAAGCTTTTACAAAGCTGTGCCCTGCGACAAGGAGGGGTGGGAGAAAAGAGCCCACGAAGGGCGGTGAAGTGCTGAAACTGCAGGAATTCTTACCCTCGGGGTCCAGGAGCTTAGTAAGACCAAGATGTTGTTCTGCAAGGTTAAAAGCATTCTGCAGATTGTAGTGTGCGTTTGATTTCTTCAGCTTGTCAAAATCAATCAGATCAGGCCTAAACAGGATGAAAAATTCTTTAGATTTCCCAAAGCACAGTGAAACCACCCTCAAATAACAAATGAACTAAAATCTGCAATCCTCAGAAAACCTGACCCCTCATGCTGCCAAGGTTTCGCTTGCCCAGTAGCCCTGTGCGTTTCAAGGGCAGTACTGAAGGAATGAAGTAATGCCTAGCACATGCCATGGCAGAACCTAGCCAATGGGAAAAAAATGGAGGATAGCTTAACAGCAATAAAGGTGACCCTGGAGAAGAAAGGAGCAAAGTCCCAGCCGTGCAGTTCCTCCTCATGCCCGTGTAAGCGTGCAAGCCATCCCAGTAACTCCACCTGAGCTTGCCAATGAGCAGCATCCCCAGCCACATCAGTCTAGCACCAGATTTTGCCATCCCTGCGCTGGGATTTCTTTCCCCTCCAGGCTGCTGTTGTGTGTGGTCCTCCCCTCCCACCCCTGAACTCTGGGCAACCAGACCCAACCATCAGCTACTCAATAAGGTACAAGAACTTTTCTTCCAACCTGGTCAGTCACAAACCAAAACAATCACGCGTGTAATTCATTCTCTTGAAACCAAACACAACCTGTTTTGACTTGTGACGTGAGAAGCTGTCGCCCAGATGAGCTCACAGTGACCGCAAGAGCTGCAAAGCTCTAAAGCAAGGCAAGTTGCTGTAAAATTCTCAGCAATTCTTCAACTTCCTCCTCTCCACAGATTTTAAAATCGAGCTGCAAGGTAACTGCAAAACTCACTGCACACTGCAACAGTCCAAGCTTTCAAAATCCATAAAGACATTTACCCACGCATACCTGTGCTTATGTATTAGTGCATTGAAAGCCATGCCGTCCCTCCAGCTTGTTGTAAAGTTGTGAATGTTGACATTGGGGTAACTGGCAGAACAAAAACCAAAGAGAGCGTAATCAGTATAGCATCCCTGCTGCAGCTCTGCACACTCTGTCACTCCGCCTGGTTGCAGGAGTGACACATTTATTGTATACGTAAGGGTGGGATATTACTATCCCACAATGGACGATCTATCATCTTGACTGTTCTCTAATCAGAGACTGACACTAGAGGTAACTGCATCTCATTTACTCTTGTAAACCCCACAGAATTGATATGCATTCCAGACAACAGCTCTAAATGTCCTTCGAAGTAATCACCTGAAGCTACTTTCTATAACTTGCTGCCCAACCTGCAGCATGTGAGGTTTCAAATCCCTGCAAGTCTAAAGCCTGCTCCTGATTTAGCTGCTGGCAAAGAATTATTTTCAGGTACTCAAAATACCAAGTTCAAGAGAAGAGCAGGAACAGCTGGAGGAACAGCGCTGAGTAAAACCTTTTCTGATGGCTGCAGGTGCCACAGGAGTGGTGACACATTAAGCTTTCCATGAAGTTGTCTGCTGTCCCAAGGCATCTTCAAGGACTGACCCTAGTCACCATCTGACTTTTAAGCAAAGCACATATGATAGCCAGCTTTGTGCCCAATGGGTACACAAATGCAAAATTAATTTGTTTGGTGATCTGGGTATTTTGCAAGTCTCCAGAAATTTCAGGCTGCTTACAAACCACTTCCATAAGAGTTCTTGGAAGAAGAAGATGAAGTACCGCTAGAATAATACTGAAGTGCCCCAAGTCACCACAGGGACATCCAGGCTTCCTGGGGGAAACGTGCTGAATCTCTACACAGGGAGTTTTAACTATGCAAGAAGGTTACTGTCAGAGAAAGACATTTTAGAAATATTTCCATATATATGGGAAGAGGGAAAAGTTGGTGGCAAACTTATGAAGCACCATTATTTCTTCGGAGCAGGGTGAAAAAGTGTCAGCGTTATTACTATCTATTTATGGATTACCAAATTGGTACACTTGTCACACAGCATTATTACAACAAATTCAGAATTTTCTGGCTTGTAAACATCAATTCACTTCTCTTGGTTGAATCCACTTAAGGAGAGATATGTGTTTGCCCATTTAAAATTATTTAAAAGAAAACTCAAAACGCTGTAAGAGCTTTAGAGATATTCACTTAATCCACACTCACCCAGCTGTCTTCATCTGGCACCACAAAAGCAAAGCATCTTTAGCAGATTTCTTCTCCTTGTTGTCCTCAGTTTCGACGCTGATATCTTGGATCTAAAATTAACATAGAAGGTTTAAATATTTCTCTGAGAAAACACAGTGTTTGCCTTTTTTGAAAAGATGAAAGGAATTATATCATGATATAACTAACGAAGAAGATCTATGATGACAGGCAGGGTGGAAGTAGGTGAATGCTTTTCCTCATTTAAGAGCACTCATGTCAAAAGAAAGCTTCATCTGCCCTTATTTTACTGGAGGATTACTCTTTGTTTAGTCCACTGACAAAACAGTTTAAACTTCACGAGAAAATTTACTTCCAACTGTCAAGGCAAACCCTGCTCTATACAGCATTATGGTTTCACCCTGTCTCCTGCAGGATGCTGAGCCCACGCAGGAGCCGAGAGGGTGCAGCAGGCAGGGGCCCTCGTGAGGGCATCCACAGGCAAAAGCTAACCAGGAGTTTCATAGGAGCAAACAATTTTGGAACTTCAAGCTTGGACGAAATAGTGTGTGCCCTTAGCAGCATCACAACTCTATACTCTAGATTCTAGGCTATTATCCAGTTTTGAAAAAGAGGAAAAAGAGGAAAGGGGG
>VYZV01037584.1:184353-221347 GCA_013401275.1 Pandion haliaetus | reverse complement strand
AGGCAGACACTCTCATATTAGGAAAACACTGAGCAACACCAAAATTAAGAGAATGTTAAATTTATTGAATATTTATTACTACTTTATTTTTTATAAATTATATATTTATTATATAAATTTATATTATCCTTTCTGCAAAAGGACTTTCCAGCCTTTTTTAACTGAGGGCAAAGATCAATGTGCAACTTGCTGGAAAACAAGAAATCTCAGCCTTTAGCTGGGACACTAAAACAATTCCTGGGGGCACCCTTAATCCGCTTCAGTGCAAAGTCAGCCACATTAATCATAATCACCACAGCGGTGAAGAGCGGCTGAGAGTAGCATTTCCTCCTAGGTCTGCAAGGGCATATAGGGCTATGACTGGAGCTTCCTATTTATTAGTAATTTAGAAATAAAACCACATGACTCTCCACACAGGAAACTCCCATTGGCTGCCACGACAGATCAGCAGCACCATGAAGACTTACTTATCCTCTCCCCTTAGCTCTGGAGCATGTCCTGCCAGATGCTAAGCACTTTTCACTCCCATCACCTTGGAGGGCCTGGGAGCACTCCACTCTTAAAAAGCACAACGGAGTGTATTACAAACAAGTATGGAAAACTCAAACGTGTGTGTATCTGTGCACTTATACATCTTTACCTGGAATCTCAGGATAATAGTCCAAATAAGACCAAGTGTCAGCCTGTGATTCCCATCCACAATGTCATGAGATCCCATGTTTTCTAGGTGCACTCTTTGCTCTTTCAGGAACTGGAGGGCTTTATCAACATTCTCCAGGCAATGGATGCGCATCCTCCCCTTAGTTGGTTTAGGCTAGAAGGTAAAAGGGAGAAAAAAAACGTTATTACTGTAGATGGAAGGGGAGGAAAAAAAAAAACCAAAGTGCTCGTTAACGCCTCAGTCTAGGCGGGTGAGTCACTCACGTTGTCCACTCCCAGCCAGCAATACCACACGCATTTGTTCTTCAAATTCAAAGGACAAAAGCACTCCTTGCATCTTACAGCACATTTACACAAGGATAACGGTAGCACGTGTTAAACTCGTGGAGGAAGTGCCTATGTCCTAGGCCAGAGCCGTACACACTGGGCACCAATTTCATTTGCCTTTCAAAGTATTTTGCCTGCTTACTTCCTTTGATTTTTTCTGTCTAGCATATTCATTTACTAGCTGGAAGACTATTTTGTTAAGTTCATGCCGCACCTGTTACATTTCCCCCCCCAAGAGGCTGTTTTTTCTCCAGCACAAGTTCTTCCACACTTAAAAAGAAGATTCTGCAAAGATAAAGGTATGAAACATACTGGTAACTGGTATACGCATGCAATAGAGGGAATTGGTAATGAATGCTCCACAGAGTATCTGTAAATACAGATACACGCTCTCCAAAAAAGACAGCTCGGATTTAGACCATAAGCTACTCAATAAAACTCCTCGAGAAACTAATGTCATTGTGGGTTTTTTTTGTAGGATGAAGTAGGATAAATATTATGAAAATAACAGAAGAGATTTATTCCAGACAATTTCTTCATAGGAAAAGAAAGTCAAAACAATAATAAAAAAAAAAATCAGCCACACCAACGTAACAAATTTTATAACGGACCAGTGCAAATGAAAAAAGCCATGAATATATTAACAGCATGTAGAAGTCTGCTGTAAAACTGAATAAAATTAAAGCAACTTTGTTCTGCAGATAAGGATTACAGCTGAATAGCCTGTTCACTGCTCACTGAGATGTCACCAAAGGTACTCAGCGAGACTATTAATTGACATAATTTCCTTGTTTTCTGCCGTGAATGTAGTAACTGGCTGTGGAAATGGCTCAGGCAAAATCCTCGCCTCAGACTGCATTCAAGGGGAAGAGTTTCAGCTGGAGCCATATTATGGCCCCTAGAAACAGCAGCCTGTATAACAGCGTGCCACAAAGATGAAAACCTTGCTGGAAAGATGCCCGTCAGGACATGTAAACCCCCGAGGTCCTTAGTTTCCCTTCGGCTTTCAGTTAGCATGGTTCTCCTCCAGAGGCCGGGTAATGACACAGAGAAAGTCAACCCGTAACTCCCAGCAAGGGTGAAAATTTCCAGGAACCTGCTGCTGCTTTGGGGTATAAAGGTCCCTCCAAAGAGGCACAAATGGCATGTATACCCTAGGCACATACCATCCACCCCAAATGCTGCCAAGTATAGGGTGAAGAGCCATAGTGGGAGCGGGAGCAAGAGTGAGGTTATGTGGTGGGCTGAAACCAGATGGAGATCCCTTGCTATCGGCAGGGACAATCCGGGATCCGTCCTTTTGCTGGTACCATCAGTCACCCAGGAGCGTGGTAAGCTGCACCACGGGTTCAATTCAATCTTGCAAAATACAGGCAGGAAGGCTGTTCCCAGGAGGGGAGAGGGAGTGCCCAGCTGCGGGGGAAGGCAGAGGCAAGGCTGCGCCCCACGACTCGCTCCAGCCCATTGCCACACCTGAGAGCAGCTTTACAAGGTTTACATGGTTTACGACCATGTTCCCAAACCACAGGAACAACAGACCGTGGCCCTTTCTAAGCAGCAGTGGCAGATTTATTAATGCTCCGAGGAGGCACTTCAAATTTCTGCACGGACGAGAACAGTGCCGTCCAGCCAAAAAAATGTCGGGTGCCCCAAGAAGACAGAAGGTTCAATTTTTCTGTCCCTCCACCCAGGCAGGCCATACAGTTTAACCCACCGTTCTGCAACAAAAAGAGGAAGAGGCGTCCGAGTCCGGTTTGTACAAGGTGTGGCTGCACTTGCCACACTCTCCTGCACAGCCTCAAGATGAGACATAGCGAAACGCAGCTTTCGCCTTCGCTGGGCTAATGCAGATCCACGTGCACTGAATGCATCCTATGTTGTATTTACCTCAACTCAGAGTCTTCACACGCACGTTATCAGGAAAATGTTTTATATCAAAGATCTTCCCTTTTCCAACAGAAAATGGGACAGAACTCACTGCAGAGAATCTGCTTAAACAGTTTGACCTTTGAGCATCCAGGATTGTAAGGAATTTACTAATCCTTTATATAGCTATGGAAGACACCGAACTAAATGCTTCATTTTATGTTGAAAACAATTCTCAGCTTTATTTTTCTGTTTGGGAGAAGCTAGTTAACAGTACGTGCAAACAAAATTACAACTGTCTTCTCATACTGGCTGGATTCTTTTCCGCTTTGCTCAGTGAGACTATCGCATGCTATCACTTTCTTTCCAAATACTGTGCTGTCCAGAGGACCTGATGCAGTTATGGTCTGGACTAAACACTAGGATTAGGAATCAAGCTAAGCAAAGACAGGAAGATGTAGGTGTTGCCCTTATTGGACGCTCTCATTTTGAGTTTCTCCAACGCACCTTCAAGGCCTCTGGGTTTTTCTCATTAGAACTCACAACAGCTTTTGAAAAATGCAGGGTTTGTGCATATGAGGCTGGAGATCTTACAGAGGGCAAACAGCAGTCCTGCTTCCCTGATTAGTATCCTAAATCTCAGGCTCTGCTCCACAGGCATATGGCTCCAGTGCCAGAATCTGAATCCCGGTTTCAAAAGAGAGAAAACAATTCCTGTTTGTTCTACTGCTTCAGTAAACACACCATATTAAAATAATTATCCAGGCTAGTTCCTGCGTTTGTTTATTGCTTTCTTACCATTTGATGTTTCTTGTCTTGATTTTAAGCTTTCTGCGTAAGATACTGCCTTTAGATTTCTGCCCAGGTGTCACAGAGATGTCAGAACCTAACCAATACCAGCCAAAATAAATTCCAAAAGGCTGGAGAACACCAGCAAGTGGATGCTACGTGCCGATCCTCCTGGAATATTTTTGGTGTGTGTAATTGTCTCAAGATTTAGTGCACTGCGTTATCTGTATCCTTGTTTGCACAGGAAGGTGTGGTAGAATGTACTGTTCAAACAGAGACTACTGTCCTCCATCCTGAGATAACGAAGCTACCAGAAGAATTTGCAGTGGTGCAGGCAGCTGCCAATGCGATACGCAAACGATGATGCAAGTGCAGATCCAGCAGTCTCACCGGGTGGCTCCTGCACCCTCCCCACCCAAACAGCTGCGTAAGCTCTGTTTGCATTTTTCGAAACCTGGAGTGAAAAATGTAAATGAATCATGCAGCAAGAGTTACACGACTGGTCTGAGCTTCACTGCTGCTATCCGACACTGAAAGTCCAATCTTGGCAGGCAGATACGAAGATTTAAACAGAGGTGGCACAGTTGCTGTCTGAATCCTCAAATAATGGGGCATGCCGGTCTCAGTTACTCCTGTATGAGTAACATCTGCTACCTGCAGTGAACATGTCAAACCTAATACTTCACTGAAGCAAAAGATTTGGCATAAAGAGAAGCATATTTTGAACAAACTATAGTTGACAAACATTGAGATTAGTTACCTCCGTCCACACAGGGTACTTCTGTGCATGTCAGAGTTTTCTTACCCTCACAGATGCATGTGGAAATCTCCCTCTCCTGCCTTACTGTACAGACACTACACTGTGGGCCATACGCTCAATTCATTACCCAGAGGCTTAAGCCATGGAGCTTCCATTAATAGGAGTGCTTGATGACAAGTGATTACACAGTCACAACCTCATGTAGCCTTAGGTCTTAGCTAAAGACCCGTATTTCTTTGAGAAGATTGCTTTAAATTAGGTAGTTAAGAGCATAGCCATCATTTAAGGAACTGAAGGAAAAACCGATACCCGGCCATTTCCTGACACCCAGTTTTCCTGTCATGCAGCAGCGTTTGTCACTACAGGTATTTTCTTACTTGCCACTCCCTTGTGCTGCTCTCAAGGGGGCTCTCTCAGCGTACCCAAAGAAAGAAGGAGCCCCATTTATTTCAATTCATTTTAGGTATTCCTCTAACCAAATAAAATCCAAGCCTTACCTAGCCTAGTAAAATCAAGTACACCCAGGAGGATTCCTGAGCAGCGGGGTACAATTAACACCACGGCTAAAACAGCTGCAATGCTTCCCAGGGTGGACTTGGCCCTCTCCAACCAGCTGTGCTCCACAACCCCCCAGCGCGCTCCAGGGAAGGGAGAAGGGACGTCCCAGGCCTCGGGCCAGCAGCCAGCCTGCACACAGCCACCTCCATCCGGCGGCTGCGTTCACTAGCACAGAAACAGGCCAGCTGGCCACGGCGCCCGCGAACGTTCCTCAGCACATCTAATTCACCATCACGGAGATGGTCTAAGGGGCTGCAGAACATTTAGTGCTCTGCAGCCCGTCAGATGGAGGAGCAGGGAGTATGCTGCTGGAAGCACGCAGCATCTCACCAGCAAGGACCCCTTGAAGAATACCTCCCTTTGACTCCTACTGAAACCAGTAAGAAGGTATTTAAATAGTTCCTGGATCCAGCTGAAGCAATAGACTACCTTTTTTTTCTTTCTTTAATATATAAAAAGACATTTGCAGTGCTGAACCCTCAGTACTCAGTTTTGCTGTACGTCAGTTGAGCCAAAGGTTCACCAAAAAACCCACCCAAACCCAAAACAAAAACCCCACAAGGAGTATTAATAAAAACTTACAAGTCTCTCTCCTGAAAGAACCTCCAGAAGTTTGATGAGCATCCTTCCATCGCGAAGGTCAGTGTACAAATCTGTAATTCTGCATGATACGCGTGCCAAGTGGGAATTAACCCACTTTGTGAAAGTCTTCTTCTGAACTGCCTCACGTTCATCTGTTAGGAAAACACCACAACGTTACTCAAAATAAATCACAGTTCATGTACCTACATGAAAATGTGATGTTCAAACAAGTCTAATATTAAATGAAAGGTATGGCTTGTTTTCTTAGCACAATCATTGCAGAAATTGGGACTTTTCACTGAAAATCCACCTTTCTTTCTATTTTATGACACTTCCTAATGCCAGTGGGAATTTTACTGAGTTACTATCTATAGAATAAATCTGAACTACAGATTGCAGGCTTACTTGCTGCTCAGATAAGCAGCTTTCTCAAGGTGTAAAGAGGTCTGTTGTGGACCTACACTGTAAAAGCCCCTTTGGACTGATCAAACTGTCCAGTAATTTGATCAAGAGTTATCTTCCACCACCAGAAGAACAGGCCAACTTCTGCTCTCGAATCCGCACACAAATGCACAACAGATCCCCTGAAATACCAGAAGTCACTTTGGATTAAGAGAGGTACAGAAGAGAGCAGAGACCAAAGCTTCCCATTTACTTTTTTCCCTTCTCTTTCCAATATTTATTTGCAAATTCAACATTTGTAACTGTATTTACACAATGTCAAGATGAACTTTTCCATCACTGCATGTTTGAAGTAAACTTGCATTTATTTAAAGCCATAGAAAAATAGGTTCTTTCCACCTTCTCTTCCCAGAGTCTTTCACAACTGTTTATACATGAAAACCTTGGCTACAAGAGCTCTCTTAATGCACAGGCTCACTACAGTCCACATTAATTCAGAAACTCCTAACCAGCTATCTGCCAAGCCGAGAACTCTCAGACAGAAAACATTATACAACTTTGTGGTTAAATTCTTTTGCCAAGGGCTTTGGATGAAGCCCTTCCTCGTTAGCAAAAAGTCATTTCGCTAAGCTGAGATCTACTACAGACCAAATTTGTCAAAACACAGGTGCTCAAACTTGGACTCCCAAGTCCGTAATTAGACATACAAATGAAAGCGGTCTGCTTTTCCAAGCAGCTGAGCATCTAAGCCTCCCATCGGTCTCCTTAAAGCTGTTGCCACGTTCGGAAACAGGACGTGAAGACTGGTAAATCCTAACCCAAAATGTAGCACGTGCAGCTCTGAAAACTCCAAGTACATTGTTTGAAACACAGCAGATGTTAGTGACGGTGCAGAACAATGCAGTTTATATCTGACTACCCAGGGTTTCAGCAGATACTGTCCCTCAAAAAGAAGGACGTGCCCCCTTCCTGGCAGCGCAGCATGGTGGAGGCGTGATCCCAGCACGTTCACAACCAGTTACAGCCTCCACACCCACAGGACCTTGTGGACAGCAGCAAAAGCCTGATCTTGGTGACAAGGAATGATAAAGAAGTCGAGGCTGAAGAGGATGGAAAGTTGGGAAGCAAGTAAAAGAAAAAAATGACAGTAAGAAAAAAAATTATGTAGCAGAATGGTGGTAAGGAGGAGGAATCTGACAAGGAGTGGGAGAGCAGACCAGCACTTCAGTGGCGGTTTGCCCAGTTACATAAACCGCACCCTAAGATTTCAGTTCCTCCCATGTATTTCTGAATTTATTCTTGCTACCCCTGTGGTAGGACGTGAGCAAAGCTAATGCACTGAAACTGTCCCATTTGTAACAGCTTTTACCTACCTCTAAGGTGTGAAATTAAGAAAATGGGGCTGGGAAGGATGAAAAAGGTGGGGGTTGTGATAGAACAGCAATATGCTTTCAATGACTTGACAGTTTGCGTTAACTCTTGTTTGTCCTCCCTCTGTACCAAGCAGAGGATTGCTAAGATATAGGAAGCGAACAGGAAATTAGCAATAACTGCGGCTTGCTTTCCAGTGCACCGAGAGGAGCCGACTGCAGTTTCTCCAAAGCAGCAGCACGTGCCCCCCGGCTGCCCAAACCTCAGCCCCCCGCTCTGCCCCCAACCCCGCCTGATGCACGTGCCCTTTACTGCCAGAACACCGCAGCAGCACGGGGCTCCACTGTGCATCGTGAATAAGCATTGCGCGAACAGGAGAAAGGTCAGTTCGTTCGAAAGCCCAAACCTTGCCCCACCAAGACAATACTATAAAAATAAATAATATCGTTGCAGCCAAAACCTGCAACGTCTCCTACCCATGTTGCAATTCGTACCAGTGGCGTAACAACACGGCTTGTTCCATCTCGGATCAAAGAAGAAAAAACCCAAAGCATCTGACCAGTGGAAATAGTTGCCTATCCAAGTGATGATTTAAATACAGTGTCTACTAACCTTAAATATGTATTTTATGAACTATTTATAGCAAATTCCTGGGAATGCTGTATCTGCATATCTGCTTGTCTAGTAATCCATGCTTTTAGTTGAAGTTTTTTTTTTTTTGAATGAGTCACAGAAGAAAAACCTTGCAATAGTTGGTGCTTTTTAAAGAAAATTCCAACAGAAATTACCACAGCTCCCTTCGCCGGCTTGAACAAGCCCCAAAACAGCTCAGCAAGTTTGTTTATTTAATCACTGCAGTCTCTATACAGAAGCACAACATCCAGAGATCCCTGTGGTTACTTTCATTCCAAAGAGAAATATGGATGTACAGGGTCCTAAAAATAGAGCTGGACATAGAAAATATGCATCTATGCTGGGCATAGAAAAAAGCTATCAAATACCATCATGAAGACATCCATTAAAAAAAAATCTTTGGTCAAAAATTATGGTTATCAACAATCCTCCCAGTTTGGGATCATGATAAAAGCAGTGGGTGGGAGAAGAACATCACCCATGTGGTTTTAGTAAAAGAAGATGAAGGGTCAGAGCCTCATTTTGAGCAGATTAAAGTTATGACATGGGAAACACAGTGACATGCCAAGTCAGGTTGTGAGAACTTTGGTGTAGTCGTATTAATTAACACCAGCTTAGGATCTTCTGTTGTTGAAAGCAATCCAAGGCAGTCAACAGATGAGCCGGCTCCAGGCAGCCCTTTCGGGAGGGGGAAGACGGGTCCCTCCCGTGGACAGTGCCGACGTGGCCCAGGGATCACTCTCCCAAAAAGCCTTCCCCACCCCAGCACAATCACTGGGCCTAAAAGAGGACATGAAAGCGCATTCTGAGAAAGTTCCCAGTGACTCCTTTTCTTCTGTGTTGCCTCAGCATCCTTAAGCGCACCGAATTATCAGCGAGGGAGAGGATGGGAACACAGCCTACAGGCTCTCCCCATCTAGGTGGAGGCCCTCAGTGCTTTGGTAGCTGATGCTTGGTGCCATTCTGCGTGTTTTCTCTAGTCTAGTTCAAACGCCTCTCCCCCTTCTGCCTTCCCGCTTCCTCTGTCTCGCTCTCTGTGGTCCTTGATTTCCTGTTTACGGCGAGAGGTTGAAGGGCTCGGTTGGTTTTTCTGGCTCCTCGCCTCCGCACCCACCCCGTGCTTACTCTCATTTTCACTCCTCTCACCTGATCCCCACCCATCCTCTGCAGCGCCATCCTCCTCCCTGTTCACCCCACCAGATAAAAATAGTGTGAAAACCTCTACTGAGACCACAGCTGCGATGGTTTCAGCACTAACTCCACACGCTGAGCCTACTGTCAGCTCTTCACGTACGTTTGAGCAACTTCACTGCTGTAGCCACACGTGGCTTTTTGTTTTCTTCCCATCTCTCCTCCTCTCCTCTGATTCACAGCAAGAACGGCCAAAAGCAGTGAGATCCCAGCCCCATGGGAAAATCCTGTGGCACTGTGCAAGAGCCAGCCCCCACCTGCTCACTGCCAGCTTTTGGGGACAAGCGGCAACTTATCTCAGAAAAATGCCACCGGGAAGGCACAGCAGCTCTTTCAGTCTCCTAATGGGCCGGTCACCCAGGAAGGCCACTCTTTATCACGCACTTGGCACTGGCAGGGCGCAGCTCTCTCATTCCCCGCTGACACTATTAGCGATAGAAACAGCAGAAGGGAGAAGGCGGCAGCCGTTCTTACCCCCGCATCGCTTAACTCCTGTTGGGCTTCCACAACGTGGGAAAGCAAAACAAGCCCGTTTTGAAAGTTGTGTGACTGGGGCTGGTCATGTTACAACCTCTCCTGATTATTTCTGCATGGTGTTTCACAATGACTGCAGGTTTTTGCAATGCTTTTACCAGCCCTTTCAAACTGATAAACTGTATTTTTCTGCTTTGGGGTTTCAGGTTAAAACACGCACAGAATTAAAACTGATGAATTTTGGTTATATGTTTCAGCAAAAGAAACATGCATACAGAAAGTGGTACTTACAGCTCTGACAATCTGGCTAAGCACAGAACACAATTATGGCTCTCTTAACGTGCAGTGCTGTGTAAGAACCTACACACCTAAGGGCCAGGTGCATCCATGAGTGATAACACCAGGGATTTCACATCAGTGATGCGCCCCAAAGCGCTATTTATGAATCTCATGTGATTGTTTTGACAAGTGTCCTTCAAACTTTCAAAAACAGTTTCAGATTTTGAAGATTTAATTAAAACTAGAGGATATGGGTGGAGCTCCAAGTGTCCTACAGCTTGTGAAAACATTTGTTTCCCAAGGGTAAAGAGAAATGCGCAACATGCAAAACACATACAGCAGGAAAACGGAAGCCGCTCTAACAGCAGTATTGATAACAGAGAATCCAACTTATCTTGAGGCAACACTGGGAAGGAAATTTCCTTTATGCGGAAACCCCCACGACAATACTACTAGCATACAGGGGCTTGCAAACTCAGCTCTATGATGTGATAAATCAAGGACTGACTTTGTGTAGGAGTTTATAGCAAGTAAACTGGAATTGGTACACTGAAATTCACATAAACCAGGGCTGGACGGGATCACAAGCAGGCATCCAGCCCTTTCCCTGCTTGAGGAGAGTAATTTCTTCCCCTACTAATTGGATGAGAAAAAAAACCCTAAACGAAAATGTAGTTAACGTTCTCAAAGGCCAGAGCCAGGAGTGGCAGTCACTGAATCCCCAGGGCAGGACAGCGGGGGGCGTGGGGGGGGTGGCATACACCATCCTCCTTCTGTCACACGCTCAACTCCGCTGAGTGAACTCAATAGGGCTCTGCCAGAATAATGGAGAATTTGTCCTAATAGCTGCCCCGGAAAATGCATGGCTGCAGGAGCCGGCCGAGGGAAACATGGGCCCCCACAACCCCTTTGCTGCTCCCACGCGCCAGAACGCGTTATCAGCCCCAGCCCCTTCGCATGGCCGCAGCACTAACTGCTGCTGTGGCAAAGGGTACCTGCGCGGCCGCCTGTCTTCTAAAAACAGCTTGAAGACAACCTGCTCCCTCTTCCATACTGGTCAAACCACATTTTCAACAAACTGACCTTGAATCCGTTTCAAACTGAATGGCAAATATGTTTGGCGCACACTGTTGCCAGCCCAACACAGGTAAAACAACTTTCAGTGTGCAACAGCTACTGCCAGCCCCTGGACTGCAAAGGCCTCCACATCCGATCAGATACGTGGGGAAGGAGTGCTCTCACCGGAGCTGAAATGCTACTGAAGGAAGCAGAGAAATTAGAGCACAAAAGGGAAGCTGAAAGGAGCACCGACTGTCTAGGGCTGCTGCCGGGTGCTCGGTGTGTGCGCAGCCGCCTTGGGACAGTCCAGTTGTCAGAGGCACCGAAATCCTCCCTGCCAAGCCCAGCCGGCGGGCAGCTTGCTCTACGCATTATCAATGTTAGTGGATCCCTGTAATACCTCAAGCAAGACAAATTAAGGATGAGTTTTAATCCCTAAGTCCAAAAGCTGTCTCCTGCATTTTGATTTCCATGCTGAAAGTAATTTTTCCAGCTTAGAATTATTATTTTTTCACTATAGCAACACTGGCAGCCAGTGTGCACCCTACACAAAGCATTGCTAAACACACTGACTCAGAGATCAGCTGAGCACTGCTCCAGGCGTACCACTTTTGCTGATATCGAATATCCACAGCTTCCCAGAATTCCCCAGATCATAACCCAGATCATTTTAACCGTGCAAAGAGAAAACAAGAGCTTCCTTTCACAGGACAACATTCCCATTACTGTAGGGCACAGGATATCACTCTATGTTTTCTCGTAGATGTGAAGGTGTGGAGTTAAATAGCCAGTAATATTCAGAGTTTCAGAAATTCCAGCCGTGTTTGAAAGTTTTAAATTGAGAAAGATGCCTGACAGAACAGCAGATCAGCTACTAGGACCAGAATGTTGTGATCAAACAAGATGTTATCAGGAAACAACATGAATGCACGGACTGCAATAATCTTCAACATTTGCTATAGCAACAGAAGACCAATACAGAACATGAAGTAATTCTAATGCAGGTCTAACCTCTGTTGTTTCGGGCACGCTTGAGCACAGCCTTGTACAAAAACAACTCCACGGTACCTGGCCTCGAGGCCGGTACGCAGACCCTTCAGCAGATCTGACAGGACCAAGTAAGAGCTCCTTCACTCACCACCCCGGCAGCGCCGTGAGAGAACGACAACGCTGGTGGCTCCTGGTCCTTAAATTTCCTGTCCAAACCGAGGGCCGCATGCTCAGAGGAAGGCTAGGGACTACCGGCAGCCCTGGCCTGGGATCCATGCCCGGGAGGGAGGCTGAGGCTGGGTTTTGTGTGCTCCTGACAGCCTAGCAGGACGCCACCCTGGGGTGAGACCCTCGGCCGGCACCCCCCGTGGGACTGCCTGCCTGGGGGGCTGCGTGGCAAGGCAAATCAGTCAAGTGATGCAACACTAAATATAACCCAGAGGGGAAAAAAGCGCCTCTGTGTATCTGTACCGGATCAGCTGAGGAGAGAAACGTCTGCTTGGGTAAATACTCACAAAATGATGGCCTTTCCACACGGTTCCTGTACACGCTATATTAGTACGTGTAGCAATAAGAAGCCCAGAGAGAACAATGCATAAGCATCCATAGTCAGGCACAGAGAATCTAAATTACAATACGCTGGAATCAGTCAATAGGGAAGAAAATGATGGAAGGAGGAAGGATCACCCAGTTAGGAGGAGGACTATTAGGTGTCTGTAGAGAAAAGGAAATAAAATTAGCTTCTCTTGACATTCAAGCATCTCCCCTTTAGTAGTAAGGCAATAAAACTCAACAGTCGATGCTGCTTTTCTCCAGCTGCGGATAATGGGTCAGGACTGAAAACAGGAATTGATGAAATTGGAAAAAAATGAGTTTAATGTAGAAGACAGAGGTCCGTAACACACAGGTGCAAAGGTAAGCAACAACCTAAAATGAAACCTGCAGGAAGTCAAACTTACACACATCTTATACAGAGAACACAATACACATGGGTGCGATGCCTAGAAACAACAGGCAAACTTCACCAAAAAAAAAAAAGGTATCTCCTTCATTTTTATTTCAACCTTGCAGAGAGTTTATGGAGGAATGACTGCAGCTGATGGTTTTGATGCAAGTAGGATGTATTAGTTATGGTTATTTCACGGCACAAAGTAATCTCTGAAGTGACTTCCCCATCAAAAATGGTGAGATTACGCAAAGGCTTTTACATGCTCAAACATGACTTAGACAAGAACTTGAATGACAACGTGAAAGATGACAAAGCAACAAGGTGATTTTGTTCATGCTGTGTTTAGCTGGTGATTTTCATTAGGAGCAAAATCCTTGCTGCCTTCCCGATTCTGCTACACAGAGACTATTGTTCAGTAGTCAGGGGTGTGTTCAGCAATCCATTCTCTTTTACTAGGAAGCACCGACCAGCTTCTAAATCCTATTAAATATCTACCCTTCTCTACTAAACATTACAGCATGTGACTACTTTCACTGCTGAAAATGCTCTGAAAAGAAAAAAGGGAAAGCTACATAATGGAGCGTGTGGAAAAAACAGTTCTGCTGCTTTCTCTCTTTGATGTCACTAAACCTCACTCACACAATAAAATGATGCACAGAACAATGTCCGGTAGCCAGCCAAGCATTACGGGGTGTGGAAGGGCAGGTCCCTTCATTGTCTTTATTTTTACACAATGTTTATGGCATTTTGGTGTCAGCAATACAAAAATAAACCTCCTGAAAGCCAGCTTCAGATTCATGTAGAAGAATGACTATGTTTGTCTGCAAAAAAGTTGTGGTAAAGTCTCCCACAGCAAATAAATGAAACATAAAAGTCATCGGGCTTTAGCAGATTAAACTGGTGGAAGAACTCAGACTTTTTTTTTTTTTTTTTTTTTTAATTCAGAAGATGAAGATGACATATTTAAGCAGATTTAGAGAGAGTATGTGCTCAGCTCGCCCTACGTTGGCACAAGCTATGTGAACTGCTTGTTTAACTCCAGGAAAACTGGAATGCAAAATTGTGTAAATATCTCCTGCATCATGACCAGCTCCCTGCAATGGAGAACACCCTGTCACACAGCCCATTTCATAAACATTAACCATTCAGCTTGTTTTTTCCTGGTACTCTAGGACACCAGCTGACTTCTTGTTTTTCTGTATGAAATGCAAAGCAGCTACAGAAATGCAACCTTTCTAGTAGATTATTAAAATGGTTTAACACTTCTAGGTGCCGCTCTTGGCAATGCCTACACCCATCTTCAGCTTTAGACACCATCATCAGCCCTGCTTTCAATATAACCACTCACATTATTGAAGTCCATCATGAGAAAAATGGTCAAGAGTACCAAGGCCTGATCTCCAAAATGCATTTGGAGAAAAACGTTACAAAACCATTTTTACAGCAAAACAGCAACAGTACAGTTGAATAAAGGAATAACTTTATGGCCTAATAAGCGTGCAGCATTGAGTTCAAACAGACCTCCTTTTAAAAACAGCATGAAAAATACAGCAGTGTTGTCAGCATTTAACGTAAAAGGACACAAATGCGTTACAGCTGACGTGATGTTAGTGGTTTACACTTGTTGCCATTTTTCCCCTTTGCGTTAACAGACAAATCACTTAATGAAAAAGAGCATGGAAAAAGCATTGGCCTGTCCCAAGACACTGACTGTGAAATACCCACAGAAGAACAATGAAAACCTGAGGTCACCGCACTATTTCAAGTACACACAATCTTGTGGGGTCTTTGCAGTTTCCTTTAAAAAACATTATGAGCATAATGCGGGGAAGTGCCAGGGGTTTTTGGAGGGGACGCAGTGCTGCTGTTTTCCATACCTGCCCAAACCACTGTCTGATTAGCAGCATTAGCAAGGGTGAGAGCAAGGCCTGGCACAGGCAGGGAACATGCCAGGTGCTTCACTACGTAAGGGCCATCTTCTTCCTGTGTTCAGCAAACCTTGCAGAATGAAAGAGTTTTTACAGCTGATTCCCACTTGTCTACAGGAGGAAAAACACAGGTACGAAGAAGGAGGCTTAGGGTTTTTCATTTCTGCTGTTCTCTTTTCCTTTCAGCACTCCTCCGTCTTCTCCACAGCTACAGGTAATACAACAGTTCTCACACAAGACTACCAGCAATCTGCTACCTCTACAACCCAGCTATGTGACCAGACTGGGATCCTACTTATCCAGGTATTTGGAAATATGAAATTGTAACTGCTAAGCAGAGATGAGTCAGTAAGGGATGGGCCTGAGGACTCAGCATTCACTGTGAGGACAAAAAAATGGATGCTGAAACCCACCCTTTACAGAGCAAACCCAGGCACTGCGGACAGAAGCTCACCGCAGCATGCCGCACCCTGGAGGAAGGAGACCTGCTGCTGGTGGTGCAAGGCTGGATGTAGCCAAGCCAGGGAAATTCTGACGGAACCTCAAGAAGAAAGCTGTCACCGGGAGGGTGTTCGGACAACTAAATCCCCCACAAGCTGTGAGATCTCCATCCTTGGGATATTTAAATCTCAACAGGACAAAACCCTAAGCAACCTGGTCTAACATTGAAGTTAACCCTGCTTTGAGCAGGTGTGCTGGGCCAAATAAACTCCTTTTCCAACCTGAAGTATTCTGTGATTCTATGAATTTTAGCAAGCTTAAACAAGAATAGGCCAGAAGACTGAACTGCTAGTATTCCTATGGAATCCCATTCAGGGATTTCAGAGAGCTGTGAGATCTTTTCTTTCATCTGAAGCACAAGTTGAGACATTACATGGAGAGAAAAGTCGAAGCTGTGGTATGTTTTGACCATGCTTCTTTAAAAACTCACTGCAATCAAAAAGAAGAATAGATGAAAGAAATGCCAAACCTTTGCTTCATGTTTAAATCTAATTTCACTTTAATGACAGAAAAGCATGAATAGAAAATAAATAAATCTATGATGAATGCATTTAATCCTTTCAAAATATTAAATCTCAGTGCTAAGAGATGTTATTATAATTAATCGCTGTTAAATTATAATTTTCGTTAGCAGAAAAATATTTTAAATGGAAGAACAGGTATTTAAACAATCACTGCGTTGATCAGGGACTAATAATAGCTGATTTTCATAGCCTTGCTGAACAACGTGTTTAGTTCATCCAGTTTCCATGGTCACACAGTAATTTACTGTTGTTAACTGCATGCTATATTGTAGTCAGACGCGCTACACTGTACTGACAGGTTGCCAAATAAAAGCAGTAACACCACAGGTAAGCCAGGCCATGGCTCAGCAAGCCTGAGATCTAAGCTAAATCCCAAAGGTGAAAGCTGAATGAATAACAGCAATAAAAATATTGTGGATTACAATGAAAATTACTAGTACAACTGAAGGAACCATGGTATTTATAACATGCAGTTACTTCTAAGAAGGGAGTTTTTAAAATGAATGGATTTTAATGAGATTTGAAACAAACTGCTAGTAAGGAGCATTAGAGGACAAATCCCTAATCTTCTCTGGCTCTAATCTGCAAACCCATCATGCAGAGCTCCAGCTGAAGTCCTGGACTTCTTGTCTTTTGAGACTGGCAGAATCGATGCCTTCACCTGTTAGTTTGCTCTTTTAAGAAAAACTCCAGAAAAACTGAACCACAACATAAACTTTAACACACATGTTCCAATCAGTCACTGTATATTAAACTTTTTCAAGATGGTAATTAAAAAATAATAATAAATCTTTCTCTCCATGCCACACCTGCTTTCTTGGGACTTCTGAGGTACAAACAAGTTGCACATACATTCTAATTCCTCACCTCAAAATTTTCCTTCTGGTCTGTTTGATTCCGATCCAAAGGTCGTTTACTGATCTGCTTTTGTGGGACAATATAGCATGTTTAAGCAAAATCATTTTAGCCTTTGGAGTTATGCAAGAGTGGGGAAAAAAGGTACCTTTCCAGCACAGTATTTCCTACCCATGCAGTAACTTTCAAAGCAGTACCAGAAAAAACCCCCTTTGTTTAAAACTCTCAAAGATCTCTCTGAGAGTTAAAAGGTGATGCAAATTTGAAGGAATTAGCTGGGTAAAATTATACTTTGAACACCTTAAATGTGTATCTTCATCCAGAAACAACAGTTTTCTAGTCTGAAAAGTGGACTTGTGAGTCGTACTGATTGTGCAATGAACGCATTGACTACGCAAACTGAAAAGCTCTACATGGGTACAAAGGTGCGGCTTCTGTTGAAGTTATCCACGAGAGCTCCCAATAATTTACCTTCACTTACTTTCTTTAATTTTCTCAGTGTGCTAAAAATTAAGTGCCAAACATCATCACCTCAGCATAGTCAATATAGGAAGCACCCAAACACTCCTGATCAAAAGTCCTTTCACTGATGCCTCCTAATCACGCTGCATGTGGGCTCTGTATTCTGGACTTTCCCCTCCCTCAAAATGTGAAACACTGTTGTTGTGGTTTTGTTTTGTTTTTCAAAGACAATGAAATATGGCAATTAATAAAGGAAACCGAGCACAAGAACTTCTGAAAACTAAGTGTCTGATTAATGCTCCCAGTTGTCTGTTAACGTAATATTAATGTCATTAAAAAAATAATTCAGGTATTGGTTAAGCACAGAACTATTGCGCATTTGCCTTACATATGCAAACAGGTTCTTTGAACTAAGACTGTTTGTGTGCTTACACCCATCTTACACACTTTCATAGCCAAATCACACAGATAGACATGTGTACACAGGCGTGAAAATGCATTTATGGCACCTTACACAAATTGCGTGCCCTGTATTTGTGTGTTCCTGAAGACACGACAACTCACTGATTTTGAGGCCTCCAAACTTTTGGGCACATTTCAGCCTAACTCAAATACGCAAGATGTTTATGCATAAGAAAAAGCTCCACAAATATACTTCTGAATATGAAGTCCACAGTGACCTGCAGCTGGTGCCAGGGAAATGTTTTTGAACTTGGCAACAGGAGCTAAACCAGAAGCGAGAGCTGACTTACCTAGCACAGAAAACAAAAGGTGTTCTGGCATTAGGTAGTTCACAAACGTACACTTGAAAACTGCTAGGAACTGGTTGTGATCAGCTACGCTCACAGAGACCGGAGGAGAGGTAAACAGCCCCGTACCCAGCCCCCCGAAGCAGGTACTGTGGAGACCGCACCACCCTGTCCAGTCATTTTAGTTGTTCAGAGAAAACAAGGGGGAAAAGTCCCCTCTCAGCTGCTGTTTTATTCTATGCTGCTGCAACAGGCAGGTGCTTGTCCCAGCCTTGCTGTACCCAGCCTAGACAGAGCAGCTCTCTGGGAGCCAGCGCAGAACTGTGCTCCATCCCTCTGGAGGATGCCACTGCCAGGACATGCTGCATGGCTAAAAATTTTACGTATTAGGTGTCCTTAAGTGTCATCTGTTCTCCAGGATGACTTGCGACTGCTTTTGCTAAGAACAAAAGCATCTGCAGCGAGGAGGAGCTAGCTGGAACATGGCTGGCCCCAGGTGCAGAGGGTACACAAGCACCTTTCAAGTGGCACAGAGCATCATTAGCATAACGTGGTGGCCAATGTCAGTGCAACTTGCCTGTCAGGAGCAAATGTTCCAGTAAATAAGGATTTATATCATGGGGGTTTTATAATATACCCTATCAGGCATCATTATTAACATCTTTATTTTGGGGGAGAGACAGAGAGACAAGCAGTTAATAATATGTGAGCAGCAGCAGATTTATGGAAAAAATGTGCCGTACTGCCATGTCTCACTCTGTGAACTCCTATAAGGACTTACGCAACAGGTATGAACAATCATGTCCCGATGGAACCAGCACATAATCTGCTGTTAGAGGCCGAGGGATTATCAGCACACCTGTAGAAGTGATAGCGGCCAGGATGTCACCTAGGGAACAGTCAGGAAATTGGCTATGGGCATTGCCTATTTTCTAAAATACCCTCCTTCAGCTAGAAGCGAAACGCACCTTCCCGTTACTGGGTGAGGCCATGAGGATGAAATGCAACTCACACCCCACAGGGTGAACAAAGCCTGTGAACACACAAGAGAGGGAATGGGGTACAATTCACCTCTGAGAAAGCAAATACAGTTCCCACAGCCATAGCTAGAATAGTTCCCAATACCCTTTCCTTCTCCTTTGGGCTCCAGATTAGAGCCTCGATCCAATTAGACTTCATCCCCTTAAACAGCAAACCGCCACGCACCCCGTGGCTTTCGCCAGCACCTCCAGCCCCAGTGTGCAGGGGCACAGCACAGCCCCCTTGATGCAGGGGTGAGAGTGGGTGCACCCACCTGCACTGCGGGTCCAGACAGTGCCGTCCCAAGGAATCACTTTTGTTTCAACAACATGAGACACTGGGCATTTAAAGGTAGGGTTAAGCCAAACTGTTGAACTCCTCATGCACGAGAATAACAGAAAGGTCAGAAGTTCGGAACCCAACCAACATCTGATGTTTCTAGACACCTCCCCTATTTATTCAGAGCCACACTTAATTGCCATTCCGTAATGGCTATTACTCATGTTAAATTGCCATCAAAGTGCAGTCACATCCGCAATTTCAGAGCAGTGTCTTTCATTATATTGCCAGACAATCTCGAAAAGCTGAAAAGAGGAACACACCCTGAAAAAAAATGGCCATTGCACTACCAGAGTAGGTCTAGTCTCCCTGGAAATAACTGTGGAAAGATACTAAACTAGATGCATAATTAATTATTAACCAAAGCAAACCATGGTTAGTTGACTACAGCTAGAACAGCCGTGTTTTCACTTTCCTTTTTTTCCTGGAACCAAATCATAATCAGATCAAATTTCAAAAAACTGGAAACACTGCCTGGACAAAGTAAGCACCAAGAATTGGACTTTTGGTTGGGTTTGGATTTTTTTGGAAGGGGAAGGCTGAACCCAACATACAGTATCAGTGTGGAGAAGCTGAAACCAAAGCAGAGTCGTTATATGAGAAGAATGAAGGAGCATGCCTAGATTTGAGGGACAAAATCCCATGAGCGAGTCCCTCGGCACTGTACTGTTGTGCAATTTCATTGCCCTTAATGGGGCTGCCTTGGTTTAGATTATCTGAGAAGTGGGCTCTGCATATTGGCTGATTTTCTGAAGAGTTTGGCAAGTCATTAAGTTAAATTTAGGTATCTTTATTAAACCATAGGGTTTTTTCCCCCAAGAAAAATCTGGGCAGCCAGCATTTATTTTGTTCAGATAAACTTTTAAATCTCTCTGTAACAACGCTTTGTTTGGTTTAATCTTTGCAGGCATAAAGCCACCCCTCGCTTGTGATTAGAGCGCTGCGGTGACCCAGCATTTCTGTACCTTGCCACCACACTTTCTTCACTGTCTCTTTGGTATGTAATTCTCAGCTATTCTACCCAAAAACTCAGTTCTGATGGAATTAAAACAGACAAGAAAACTTTAAGAAACCAACCCCAAAAACCAAAACAATTCTCAGAAACCTATGCTTGGCCATTTTGAGCAGAGATCATGCATCATCCAAGACAGACACGTTTGCAGCCTCTGCAAGGGACAACAAATACGATTCCTGTGCGATGCCATTTGGGATGATACTTTTCCTGTTTGCTAACATGGGAAGTGTTCAAAACCTGCAAATAAGAAATCATATTTATGACCTGCTGCCCCCACCCCAATACGGTTTTACTAAAAACAGTGCAGGACTGTGCACTCTACCAATTACCTGTCAAACAGAAAACTGACCCTGCCCGGTGTAAGTTTGTTGTGTATGTGTAACTGGGCCTGTGCTTTCAAGAGTTCCCGCTCACATTTTTATGAGCAAACCAAACTTGATTGAACATGGAATTAACAGCATTTGCAGTTATCTCATGAAAAGGCCACTTGGTAATGCCCGGTCTTTCACAAGACCTTTGAAAAGCCACGAACGTGGCCCCTAGACTATGCCACAGCGACTGCCTGCATGTCTGCTTAACTGTACTGTTCCCCTCAAAACTGAAGGGCCTTTTTCTTTAAGCTTCTTTCTAAGTGAAACAGTGGGGCATTCAGCAAGGCTACGAGACTGGTTAATATTAGTTTGGCTACAGTAGTTCTCCTTCAACAAAGGAGGCTCTCAGGCCGGGATACCCTCGCTCCACCAGCAAGTGCACAAGGCCTTTTGTGTTAACGTGGGCTCTCCCGGCCATCGTGACCTTAGACTCCACATCAAAAGTCACAAGCATGAGTGGTCACCATCCCTCTTGTCTTTTCTTCTCTGAAAGAAATGCAAGGATTCAGCTATATGCGTTTTTAGGAGCGGCAAGCAATTTTAGGCTCACGTGCCCTCCTTAATGACATGCAGGCTATCGCAGAGGACAGTAGGGCCAGAATTACTCTGGGTGCTAAAGATGTTCAGTATGCGAGTGAAATTACGTGTGCAAAGCTGAGTGAAGAGTGAGGCCCTCCGCCCCAAAGCACCCCTGCTCCCATCAGGTGGGGAACACATGTGTTATCCTCTGCTTCTGCATGCCAGACCACCACCTTGTTATTGTTGTGCCGAATTTCAGAACTGCTGGAGTGCAGAGTAATCCACGAGTTTCTTATTGTCTCCACAAATGACCCTTTACTTTGAAAGGACTAATTTTGAGTTGGGAGGGGAGTTGTTCACCTAATACTTACTAAACAATTTTAATCTTTGAAGTCATTACGTCATTTCACTTGGACAACGACACTGGGAGAAGGACCATTACCTGCCAGCCGCAGATATAAATTTCCCAGTGAAATTCCAGATTTGATTTCTTGTGGGGAGAGCAAGCAGATTCTAAACCACCTTATTTATTTTAGTCTATCTCCTTCACCACAGCTTTTAAAGTTAACAGAGACTAATTCCCAATATTTGGCTTAACAGTTTTCCCAAACCTGTCTATTCAATGAAGATAATTTATTTTCACATAAGGAAAAAATATGTCATTGTCATACCCTGCTACTGAATAGCTGATACTTAATACTTCTCAATTCAACTTGAACAGGAGCAAAAAGACCTTCAGAGCTGTTAGTAATCAAACACTCTTTCAATGAATTCTTACATGAACTTCGGACTCCAAGCAGAAGGGGTGCACCTACCAAACCCCACATCCTGCGCTGGGATATCACAGAAGAGTAGTTTAGTACAGGGAATAGGAAATGGGGATTTTGTGAATCATGTTGCAAATCTGTAGTATGATTTTCTTCACCATTTGTACTTAGCTTAGGTAGCATTTCATCCACTTTAACAGTCAAAGCACGCACCCAACAGAAAACTGAAAGATGAAAGAAACTGAGAAGAAAAAGGAGGAAATCACAAAACAGATTTGAGAAAGAACTCAGGAATGAAAGCCCACCATTGTTCTGGCTTTTTATCACCACTGTCATCTCTGTCCGCAGTCTTTTTTTATTGCCCCACTTTCCACAGAAGTTAATGGCAAAACCCACAATCAATTTGAACAGCGCTCTCGAATAGGAAAAATATTTGGAATAGGAGCCTGTACTCCTACGTGGTTACAACATGCCTACAAAACATTGGGATCATCTGTGACATTCAGCTTATTTGAGACATCCAATGCAGAAACACAAAAGGGCCAATTCCTGTGCTAGCCCAAACGGCTGCATTTCCAGATTCGAAGAGCTAAGGGGATTCACACCAGTTAAGAACATCACACAAACCATTTTACTGTTCTAACTCCAGCAACAAATCACCCCCAGGGTATTCAAAATACCTTACTGTCCCATGTGAAAATACCTGCTTACAAGCTTTGTTTACTTCACAATTTCAGAGCCACAAAAAGTGCACCAAAATTGCCCTTTTTTATCAAGATTATGCTCCAGAGCCTAGAGACTTCTGTTTGTTTCAAAATTAAGTTTCTTATGCACACAGTTAAAAAACAAGTATTACAAACATAATCTAAATAGAAACTGAAGAGAACAGACTACAAAAAACCTGAGGCAACAGCTCAGAGTTGTAAATTTTCACAGTTTTTTTTCAGTGAGGAGGCAAATCCAATTTAAACGTTTACTTTTTCAGCTGTATCAACACTGACCACACTGGCACAAATACCTTAACCTGTCTTCTTTTAACTTGCCTTCTGTATCTTCACAGGTACCAGAACCCATAACCAGAAAAGGTAAATTTCTGGAAATTTTGAAGACATTAAAGAAATTTCAGAGCTTTTTGAAAGAGAAAGCAGGAATTTGGGGCAAAATGTTGTCTTCAGTAGCTATGGGATTATCAAAATCTGGCTTATTTCTCTAATAATGAGAAATTTCTTAGTCTTCCTTTAATCTTGAGACACGGTAACAGTTTATCTAGCAGTAAAGATGGAGTTGCCATACAGCCCTTTAAAACAGGGAAAATACAAAATAATGTTGGAGTTTGCTTCTCACTGTTCATTCTGAAATGAAGTCTTTCACAAGAACTTTCTGTTAAGTTTTCCTCAAAATCTCATATGTGGTTTTGTGGGGGGTTTTTAATATCAGGATTAGGAGAGAATGGGAGTGAAAGGTTTGAATGCTTTAAGTTCCTGGGTGTTTCTGAAGTTTATGCTCCATAGACAAAACTATTCCAGAACCTTATGCAAAACCTTCTTCCATGGGTTTGCTACACATCATCTAGGCAAAAATTTTAAAAGTGTAGAGGCAAAGTTAGATAGTTTACGTGTAACAAAATTAACAGACAACACGTGTGGTCACTGAAACACAGCTTTCACTTCTGCCTGTACTCACCTCATCAGTGTCTGTCCGAAAGAAGGGCATGAAGCACAGATTCCCCGTACCCTGCTGCAATATTTAGGATTAGGAATAAATAATGGCATCAGTGTGTCATTCCACAATTTCTACAGTGTAACTGTAGGCTTTTACTTCTGGAAAGGGCAGAAATAAGGCGGCTCTGAGTAGCCTTGCCTCACTGTGATTCTCTGCATCAGTTCTGTCCTACAAGGGGATGTGCAAAGAGTTGAAGTTCGACCAGTTAGTTTTATGAGTAAGCAAATACAGGTCCTAGGAAGCGATTTGCTACCAATGTCCATTTTAATGAAGAACCTGGACATGTTAGTTACAACACTTACCCAGTCATTTCCTCCAAGTTAAATCCCTGAATTATACACTCAATTAGTTCACAAGATCGCTTTTATAACGTCCACATCTGAAATATTTCTAGAGAGAGAAGACTTTCACCAATATTCAGCTACCATCTTTGTTTCAGATGGCTAAAATGCCCTAAAACTGAGTCTAGGATTCAGATATGTTTGCAGGAAACTTTACATGGGAAAGAAAAAGGGCCCAGTTACCACAGAAATACATATTCAAAACACTGCATTTGAGATCACTTAAAAACTCTCTGCAAATCTGACAGGGCTTCCAACCACGTAGCTTGTGCTCCTGTGTTCACCAAAACCAGAAGACTGAAGTATGCTTTGACAGATGCAGGCTTTGGAACAGTTGCAGACAGCAGAAAATCAAGCAAAATTTGCCACAAGAGTATGAATATATTTGCAACTTCAGTGGAGCGGGGGTGGGAAATCCATGTCAACCAGACACATTTCATCTGGAATGAAATTCAACCTTCCCGCATTTCACCTTTAACAGAAATTACCATGACAAGAAATGCCAGTGACCAATTTGGTAGACAAAGTAGGATGTCCTTCAGTTCACTAATCACCGCCTGTAGCTATGCAGGTCACTGCTCGCAGGAGACTGAAATCCTTTAAAAGGTAAATCTTGCAGCAAGGAGGACAGCTGTTGAAACTGTCTTTTCAAAGGGCACCCCTGTAACTTCAGAGGATCCTGGGTGCAGCAGCAGATGTCACTGCCCTAGCACAGCGCAGTGCTTCAGCAACTCCTGCCAACTTGTCGGTTCCCAGTAGGAGCTCCCTGTCTATCCTTCGGCATAGGCAGGGATTCGGGGATAAGATTTTCTTGCAGGAAAAGCTGTGGGGAAGCCCTGCTTCAGAATAGAAAAAGAAACACAAACAGGAATTTTTTCCTGCTGCTCTGCAGCCTGGATGGGAACCAATCTATGCATACAGATCCCTGTATTATCGAAGCTGATTATCACTGACCACTTAAAAATAGAAACTGTCTCTCTCTCTTTTTATGCCAAACCCAAGCACAGACCAAACCTACTTGGGTCACTGCAGATGAAAGGATCACACAGCCAAGGAGCTCCCCTGCTGAAGGGCACTGCTATCAGAACAGGGGTTTTGCCCCAGATGCCCAAGATACCCACACAACTGCATTTTGGTTTCTGATGCAGGTCGTGCTGTGTAGCCACGGTCAGTCTTTCTTCCCCGTGAAACAGAGTTTAGAATTGATCTAAAGCCGGCTTAAACACCTCTGACAGGAAAGACAGCTCACCTTTCCTACAGGCTTATTCCAGCGGTCACTACAATAGGTGTCAAGTTTTTCAAACCATACTATTTCTAACATGGCTCAAAAGTAGTAATAAAATAAAGGCACTTCCACCCAGGCAGCCTGGTCACCAAAACACATCTGGTTCCCACTAGAAATGAACAGTTTCCACTCTGAAATGCGACATTAAAAAAATTAAACAAAACCAAAATGTACCACACAGCAAGGTACATCACAAAGCTCCTTTGAAAGCTGCCTTTCCTCCAGGGACTTATCGGGAGCACAAATCTAGCTCAACCCCATCCCCCAGGATTTTACGTTTGTAATTACCACTGGAAATTTCACACCTAGGACACAGCCTTAGAGCTGAGACCCAACTTTCCAGTTACGCTGCGGGAGCTGATAAAGTCACCAAGCTACTAAACACCAGAAATGTTAATAAATACCACGCTGTCCTGTTAACCAGGTGGGAAGGAGCCTGTGAGCAGTGGTGATAGCTGCTTCTGGTGGGGGCTTCCCTGTGGCACTGACTCTGGCTGCCTTGGCTGTGGAAGGTGACACATACAGCTGCAGGGATCTCCTTCCAAATCCCTGACGTGCGTTAACCCCCTCCTACCAACTCCTACAACCGCGCCAAGCCAATTCACGGGATCCTGCCATGTTAATGTAGCACAGGTGACAGCCTGGGTTTATGATTATAATATATCTGGTTTGCTTTTCATTTAATTCCTCAACTGAGCAGGACCAATTTTCTCCACTGACGTACCGTGCACGAGCTACATGGCAACACTTTTTCCACAAACAAGTTTTGGGGTCCTGTCTTTACTTGCAGAGAGCTACTCCAGCCCTGCAAGACGATCCCTTTCTACTGAACAAGTGGCCATGAGAACCAAAACTCCACACCTAGGTTTAAGATGATAGCAACCACTGATACTCTCTCTCACTTACCATTCCAGGACTGGGCAAACTAACCATAGTCAGAACTCACTGAAACTTAATAAAGGAAACAGAACTTGCTAAAGCATTTTTCTCCCCACATCCGTGCTGACATTCTCAGGAGCACAAGGACAGAGTATGCTAAAATTCTCAATTATCATGCACAAGAGTTCAGGGTTTCTTTTAACACAAAGCCAGCCTCGATTCACTGGCAGCAGTAGCAGTGTCTTCTGCCACATCCTGCTTCATTCCAGCCCATCAAGGCAAACGGCAGCTGGGATCTCCTGCAAGGTGACCCTTCCCAGGTGCAGAAGCAGCCAGTCTGGTCCCTTCGGGGCAGTCCCACAATTTGCACTGGCTTCACACCCCAGTGGGACAGGGCTGGAAAATCTGCTTTAAAAGCTCCACAATCACCATCAAGTTGAACAACAGAGTTTCCTTACAATCATCACTTCAAGGCATTTAAAAGAGGTGGAATGTAGAAGTGCCTGGGTGATCACTTAGAGCTGAACTTGCTTTGGCCTGGGCAGAATTAGGTTGGCTCCTCTTTTCTTCTCATGTGAAGCTGCCAGTGCCAAATCTAACATACTGTCTACTTTAGGAAAGAGGAGATCAGAGAGAGTTGTCCTCTACTCATTGCTGATCACTCTTCTGCTTTGTACAGGCCCTGAGCACTGGCTCTGTGTTATTTTAGTCAAAACAGTATGCTCCTAAGTGCTTTTTTTCAGGAAAACTCCCAACCTCTGCTGGATCTAAACAGTACCTTGCTATAATCCGGTGCAAAGCTGGGGAGTCACATGAAAACTCTAGGAACTGAAAAAGGAGGGGCAAATTCAGTGTGGGAAGAACATGAATAGACACTACAGCAACCCTGTACGGTGCCAATACTGGTGCTGCTCTAGAGAGCTGTCCTACCGGAGGCAAGGCGGGTGAAACGCAGTTATAAAGGAAGAAAACATGAAAATAAAAAGGCAGGAAAGCTTCAAAAGGTACTTTTTACCAGAGACTGAAGGAGGTTTGAAACATATCTGCTCTTACTTGTTTGTACACTTCCACAGTGAAAAAGGTGAAACTGGTGATAAATTTGTAATTTAAAAATATTACATATCTTCAGCTCATCCTTGCTGGGTGTGAGTCTGGAAGCACTGAGCAATGCCCGGTACCACAGAACACCCAATGCTTTCACCAGAGCCTTCCAGGAAGAGGACAAGAATCACCTCGCAACTTTACAGCTACAACTTAATGGCTTTTTTAGATATTCTTCAAACAAAGAGCCGTTAATCCAAAGAAAGACACCACCTGTGTCAGCAGAGTTAACCCACTCCCTTTACAGCACACAATATTTTGTATGGTTATTTAGCATTTCATGGAGTATCTAATGCATACTTTAAAACTTTTCCTGTACCTAAGCTCCAGCCTGAACAAGATCATTGGCAGCACTACTTTTTCAAGCCTGCCTACCCTCTCTGCAATGTGAGTAAAGAGCTATGGGACGGTCTACTGCAAAGTCACTCCTTACAATTGCAGGAGAATTCACTGCGTTTTATCTCTTTTGTTAGAGGAAATTGCAGTACATTTAGGGAGAGCACTGCAGTTTTTTAAAATTTTTTTTTAGTCAACACAGTGCATTCCACTGAAGGGAAAACTCACTTTCTGTGCTTTCAACACTGCGGTCTGCTTTCCTCTTTCAATGTGATGTAAACACACAGATAATGGATTCCTGAAGCAGTGACCCTGAAAATGATAAAATCTGCCTTCTTTAGACTGCTAACTTAACCAGCAAAGAAAGAGGCGTGAGCCAGTACTTTTTTTCCCCTGCCACAAACTTACCTCGTTCTTTTTAAAGTAAGTACCGCAGCCTAAGATCTGACAGATGTCCAACATAAAGCCTCTAACGCACTCCCTCGTGTGCGAGTTTGGAGCCTGGATTTTCCATTCCTTGCCTGAGGAATGCCTGTGTTGCCAGTGTCATTTTATCTTATTGTATCCAGTACGCAGCCATTACTGTGAGGCAGTTTACAAGATAAACAAAGTACTATGAATGAATTTTTTTTTTCCCCTCCTTCCTTACGCCAACAAATAGGAACATTTTTTGCACTAACCAGGCTCTTCCTCCCTCTCTGACAGGAACCACAGGACCACACTTGTGGCACAGACCAGAGTAAAATAAGAAACATGCACAGAAGGGCTGAACTTCACTGTACTCGGGCTGCTCTGGGATTATTTATGGAGTCACATGGATATAGAGGAGGAGGAGAAGGTTTGGTTTTGGTTAAGAATTCTTTTTATTTTGAAACTGCAATGCTAGAGTTCATTCATCCCTGGGACATGCCTTACACAGAGAAACAGCAGGGCTTGGTTTACCCTGTCTGAGGCAGAGAGATGCTGGGCACAATCCTCCACCGCTGCACTGCTAACAATGCGGGTTTCCAGCACAGGTCAGAGGCCTGCCCTTTAGAGGGCACACGACCACTCCCCAGAAGAAACGTCTGGTTTCTCACACAGAGAATTTAATGGGAAGACATTAAAGGACATTCTCCCTGTCTAAAAGCAGAGTAACACAAAAATGAAGAAAACTGAGAATGTTGAAGTACATGAATGCTTTCTTGGAGATCTTCTACTACACGAGCAAACTAATTTGTTTGGAAATTATGCAAACGTTCTTCATTTCAGTAAGTTAAGCCACCCGCCTTTACAGGAGGTACACAGGGAGTCAGAAAGGGCTCTCGCACTGCAAACTGCACCCAGGATTTTATGATTAATTTCCAGAGTTATGACTGTATTCTCTTTAAGGATAAAATAAATAGGAAGACCACTTCCTCACTCTCCCCCTTACTGACCTAAGCGACTTGGTCTGGGTTAGTCCTCATCTGTAATGCTGAGTGGCTCAGAGGCTGGACATGCATCTTAATACTGTGTAAGACTGAGGACACCTTCAGAGAGATAAAAGCCACACAGTATTTCTTGAAAGAACACAAAGCTTTTTCCTATAGCACCACTTCTGGCCTCTCATTAGCACCCTGATGCAAGGAGAACAAGCCCAGACTAACATGTTTACGGGGATCATATCATAGCAACACCTACAAAAAAACCAGTACAGGCTTACCTTGTAACTGCTTGAATCTTCCTTCTAACTGATTATAGTTATACGGCACCTGAGATGCATATCCTGGGGACAATGGCCCGGGCATACTGGTTGATTTTTGTAATTCCATTTACAGGTAACGGAGGGATACGATGAACTGCAGCATAAAGGAACCACAGGTTTCTCTACCATACATCCAAGCAAAACCCAGCTTCCTCGGTAGTTTGGCTTCAGTTCCTAGAGAAGACGCTCTCACTGAGCCCTAAGTAAGTAACAGCTTCGGTTCAAAATCCAGCAGTGCGGGTTGGCGGTAAGTTGTCTGTAACGGATTCAAACTTAAAGCACCATGAGGGGTTTTTCTGGTGGGTTTTTTTTTTTTTTTTTTAACCCCCGCTCCACTAGAGGCAACTCTCAGGTACTCGAATCTGGTTTCAAACGCTTGTCTGGCTCTGGCGAAACTAAATCGAATAAAAGCAAGCCTGCGGTTCAGCCCAAAGCAAAAGCAGCATGGAGCCAGGCGCTGCCGTCCTCGCCAGCGCTTCCAGGAGCCGCGCACACCTCAGACCTTTCTGCTGGTTTGTAATATAATCAGCAGCCGCCCGGCTGTGGGCTGATGTCACTTGATTACCATAGAGCACCGTGGAGGAAACGAAGGCCGTACCAAGGGCGAAGGGGTGGCGGAGCAGCAAGGCTGGAGCAAGTTCTTCCGCCGGGCGCAGCCCGCACAGCCCTGAGCCCCGGGAGGGGGCCAAGGTGGTCGTGGGGTCCCCAGGCCTCCGCTCCCAACACGCTGCCAGGGCCGCGGCGGACGGTGCTATCATCCTGAGCAAAGCTGGTGGAATTACAATCTTTTGTTGAGAGCCTCATGTAACGGAAAAGTCTCAGATTACTATCACACGAAAAGGAGGGCGCTTTTCTTTATTTATCTGCAAGACCGTTCACTTGAAAAAGTAACACACGCACACACACACACACACAGCAGCACTCGTTCAGTATTTAGCAAGAGGCGAGGAGGGGACGCAGAAAGATGTACGCTCCAGCACGCTGGGAACAGACGAAAGCTTTGTGAAAAGGTTCTTTAAACAGCCGATTCCTGTCGCTTCATTTTATGTTACTTGTCAACATTGAGGATTTTGACATCTCCTCTGTATGTGGCTCCTTGCCCATTTATCAGCACACTGGGTATTATTGCAAGATTAGTGGTTGTCTGGGCTATGCACCGGAGGGGAAGGGCTGTAACGTAAATAAGAATGCCCTGCCTCTCATTGGCACCTCAATAACCTGCTGTAATATAAATGTGCACAACAGCAGCAGCGGCGGCAGGGCTAGGCACTGGAAGTCGGTTCCTGCAGCTGGTATTAGGCAGAAGATGTCAGTTTTCCCTCAGGGCCATGAGCTCCTAGCCCTCACTTACTCATAAGTGAAATTAAAAGGTCAGTTCCACATTCACATTCTCAGCGTGTAGCGTTCGCCTGTTCATTTTCAAAACTGCTGATAATGTTCACACAAATGTTTTTGTTTTTCTTCTTTTCTTGCATTTCCAAATTCCTTTCCAATGGAATCCATGTTCTCCCCTCCTCCCACTCCATCCCCTCATTAAACATTTCAAAATGTTGCCTTTGTTTTGATACTGTCGTTTCACAAGTTTTTAGTCATATAGTAATTTATGTGAGGACAATTCCTGTGGGAGAAGCTCAGTCCACTCCCACTGACTCGCCACAGCCCTCGCTCCTGCTAGGCGCAGTGTGGAAATTCAACCAGCCACTACCAACACACCGGGGAACCAATGTGCAAGAAGTCCAGTGATGAACACTGCTCATTTAGGGAGAAGTGATGGAAGTCAACACTTCTCAACTGAAGCTGGGGTTTCCAAAAAACATATGGACTGCTGAAAGTGCCTGGCACATTGCTCCCAAGGTCATAAATACACTTAAAATATTTATGGCTTTTAACTATACTGTTTTACTTAAAACAACAACATAGCCCTAGTCCAGAGTTGCCTATTATACTGATACAGAAGGGCTTTTACTAGCATATTTCAGTGAACCCCTTTACATCAATATAGCTGTATTTACACAAGACTTTTGGTACTACAGCAGACCTCAAGTAGAGCCTAAAACATTTTTGAAAGTTGGCCTTCAATCCTTTCAGCACTACCTACACTTGGCCACTAAAGACTGACTGTTCAGCTGCCCAAGCCAGATTTCACAGTGTTGGGGAAGAAACTGAACGTCCGCAGGGGCAGCTAAAATGCCGCTGTACAGGGGACCGAGGTACTGCAGGCTTGTGCCCCAAAAGCACGCGCCCAAGGTGAAAAGGGGATCTGAGGAAGCACCTGCACTCGTCACTGCCGCAGGCAGGATGCTGCTCTCCAGACAACAATGCACTGACATGGCACAGCGCGTCCCCCCGTTCCTGCTAAACCTTCCCCGATCATCTTTGTACAGCTAGCTGTCCCTCCAGCACGCAGGGACCCACATGCTGCAGTTGTAGCCAAGGGATTTCCAGGCTGGGGGGGGGAAGAAGGGCAACACAAAAATACAAAAGGCTCCAAAATTTACCAGAACACAGCTCAGTAAACTGAGCTGTTAATACACAAATGCGGACTTCCCCAAAGCTCAAGGAGCATATTTTACCCAGCACACAAGTACAGGCTTATTTCCGTCACAAATTCTTTTCCTGCAGCTTTCTACCAACAGCAGCTTTTGCCTGTGATGCCTGACCTATGTTATAATTAAACGAAACCCTTCCCCTCCAGAGCAGGCAGGCAGCCAGGCCCTACCTGCAGGCATATCAGCTCATTACCGTCCCACCTTGAGCAAACAGGTGTTGCTATGCAAGCTCAGAAGGTAAAACTGAAGCCCAAGTGACTGACAGGAGAGCTGGAGCATTTTTAACACCACGAAGGCCGTAAATCAGAAGCCAGGAACTTTTCCCCAGCTGAAAGCTTTCCCAACAGCTTTGGTAGGCAACACACTAATGCACATGACCATTATTAAAAATATTAAGAAGTAAAATATTAAAAAAGCAAAACATTAACAACTAAAAACAGTCATTTGGCTTTGACCCATATAAAACACAGACTGGCTTTCCCCACCCTGTCATAAAACATTAATACCACATACATGAATTTACACTTCAGATTGTCCCCTGGGGGACAACTGAATCTGGTAAAGCTTAAGATTCCCAAGAAACACTGAACAGAAGTTGGGGTTTGAGGGTTCTTGTCCGTGTCCCATCTCTGTCCCCCCCAATTCTGGCCTGCCCAGTAGCACTAAATGCTACCTTAAAACCAGAAAGAATTGCAGCAGGTATGGAGCAGTGCAGGCTACACAGCGAGTAAGGGGAAAGCTAAAGGATAAGGGAAGAATCTGTGTTTGGACTGAGCTTATTTTGTTCGAGATTTGAAAAACAGAGATGGAAGACTCTAACACGTTGCGGAGGACTCAGCAGCGAAATTCTGACCCCATTTTAGCTGCCATCCAGGTTGACATTTGGGCTGAACAACAGGTCCCCAAGCAACAGATGTGACAGACTTTGTTAAAGATCCTATCAGCTCCTGGGGATGGCCCTGATCACCAAGTGCTGCTGACTCATCTGCGAAAGCATTACTGCTGCCTTGCTGGGCCTCTGGCGTACATTTTGAAGGCTCCACTTCACAGGTTAGTGGTAATTCCGTAGAAAAAGCAAAGCAAAATGGGGATCTGTCTGTATTTGTGAAACACTACACCCTGTGTAGCAAGGCTTCTTAAAAACGGGCATCCTGCCAGTTCCCAGGTTTGAGTTACATCAATCCTAATACATTCGTTTGCTGTTGACTCCAAATTAGTAAACTTGAGACCTCTTCACTGCTGCTATGTAGCAATGCACCGAATCAATCACAAGGCTCTCACACACTAAGCCCTTTTTTATACCTGGTTTCTACTCATTCTCTCTGTTTCTCTTTAATTGACTAAGCCCTTGACAAGACTAATTAGATAATATGTTATGGAGGGGAATTAATGCTTTAAAGGCCATAGACAACTTTTAGCACTGGCCCAAGTGTAACTTACTACATCAAGACAGCTTGAAGTTGGCCATGGTGTAGTTCATCACTGATTACAGTGTTGGAGAAAAATAAGGGCCAAATCATATATTAAGTTTAGTATATTAGGGAGGGAGGGTTTTGTTGGGTTTTCTCCCCTCTCTAAATTTTGTTCTCACTTTTCTCCCATAGCTGTGAAATAATTTTTGCTTGCATTCTTTGAATTGTACCTCTCCCATAGTACTTGGCTGGTAATGATGGCTTGCATTATTTGTGTACTTGTTAAGAGTAAATAAAAGCGCAAATTATTATCCACTTAACCGTAGCACAAAGTGTGACTTGGTTGACACGGTCAGAGCTTTGCAAAGCCTCAAGGAGAACAAGAGGCTGATTACAGTAATATTATGAATGTACAAATAATATCTGGAGGCAGGTGCTTACCCCAGAACAGAAAAGGGGTCAGATCCCAGGATCCGTCTTTACGTGGTTCTGAAAATTGCTGCTGAAGTGAATGGGCTCGTATCACAAAGGAAAAAAACCTAATGTTTCTAAGGAAGAAACTAATGTTATATCTAGCAAAGGTACCATCCAAATCCCTAATCAGCTACGTTTCTAAGGTTGAACAAAACTATCGCTTTTCTCAGCCAAAAAAAAAAAATCCCTTAAGAAAAATCTTAGCATATTCTCAAAAAAAGTATAGGCAAAAAACCCCTCTAAGAAATTCCTGGCCAAGGATCCAGTTCATAACTTTTGCAGGAAATAACTGGTAAGTGTGCAGCATTAATATTACTCGCACAGCCTCGCAAGTATTGGAATAGCTAGAAACTCCCCATCAAACTACACTACCTTCCACCGATAAAGTCAACCAGTATTGGCTGGCTTTAGTGGGTCAACAATGAAGGTAGTCTGTGCGGTGGACTCAACGTCCAGAACAGGCCCACCCTCAGAATACATTCACTTAGTGCATACATGAAAACCAAGAAAATCAGTGCACAAAACGTCCCCTGGGTACCATAAAACAAATGCACGCTCTGTACCGTTGTGTTCTGAAAGAAAGATGCGATTTTACAACTCCACGAAAGACAATTATCTTTCTAATGGGAAGCAGAATGCACGCCAGAGCTTACAATAATTACGAATCTGGTTAATCATCACCCTTGTCTTTCCTCTTTACTCTTATTTGCTCTTGTAAATTCTCTAGGTGGTGACTAACTAGAAAAAAATTACAAGATAAAAAGGATGATCCATTAATCTAAAACGCCACAGAAAATCACAAAACATTTGCTTTTCTCCTGAAAGAGGCTACAGTTTTTACACATCCCCTCCGCACCACAGTTAAGAACCGAAAACTCATAGTCGTGTTTGCCTTTCTTGACTTCTCTGCCGACACCCCCATCTACACGCTAAAAACAGAATCTCTCCCTATATATGCAATAGAGTAAGGAAAGATAGGCTTTGCTGTGGATTGTTCTAGAATGCAATAGGTAAGAGTTATTTTTATCATATTTGACAATTTGCATAATATTAATCCTGAAGAGTTAGCTGTTTTCCCTCCAGTTTGTATCTAAGATGCTGGAACAGAGAGGGAAGCAGCCCACACACTAAGCAGAAATTAGCATGCCAACTTAATTACCTCTTCTGCAGGTATTAGTGGGCACAGAACCATTCATCCTACAAACCTGCCATTTCCTGCAATACTCAGCAACTGTCCCAGAAGGTGAAATAAATACAAACAAAACAAGACATCTTCTCTTAGGTAACACTTCCATTTCAGAACGTATTTCAGTTTTCTGTTTAAAGGGGATTTTAGGTCAGTGGCAAATAACCAAGGCATTTGCTCCTCCAGGTCCCTTCCAGATATATTCTCTGTGACTCACGTGGGCTTGGGAGAGCCAATGCAATCAAAAGGCAAGGGAAAGGGGCAGAATAAAAAGCAAGAGACAAGGATTTTTATTACAGAAGGGTCTGTTCACATGTTTTCCTTTTGCCTTGTCCAGGCTGGCCTTACAGCAGCTCTGCACCGACTCCCAGGCACAAGCCAGCTCTGGGCTCCAGATGAACCTGTATGCTGTGATGTCTGAGACCAAAGCAGCACTAAACCTTTGGGAATCTTTTCACAAACGAGGCCAGGATATCACCCTATTACTGAAACTGGGTCAGTTCCACCTGGTTTTGGGTTTCAGTTTACACAAGTCCCAGATTAACTGGAAAGTTGACATGACTTTTGTAACAGCATGTCCTTGCTAACTGCAACAGTGGAACGCTTGCCAGGAGAGCTCGCAGGAAAGAGCTACAGGAGGCACTCCTCTTTGGATGAAATCATGGTTTGCATTGGTTTGTATTCCAGTCGGAATGGGTTCTTCTGAACTGTACTGCTTCCCACATTCCATGAACTCATCGAAGCAGGGAAGCCATCCCTGAAAAACTACAACAACTACCTTCAGAGGTTTTGTTTGTGGCCCCCGAAATGCACTTGGTTTGCTCCCTGACTTAGATTAACAACCCTTAAAAAGTCTATTAAAATCAAGCATGGTGCATGGGTATGTACTTAATGTACCCGATTTCTGAGAAATTTTGGCATGAAAACACTTCTTGATTTTCATCCAGAAAATTCTTTTTTATGGGTTTTAATGTGCTTTTTTAGAAGCTGGAATTATTTTCATTGCCTTTCCCTTCCTCCTCTCCTTCTCTATCTGAACTGCATCTATGTTTATACATAGGAGAGAGTAAGAGAGAGATTCCCACCCTCCTTTTTCTTTTCTGCCTTTTGCACCTTTTTTTCCAGTTTGACCACGAACACAGAAGATGCACTGTTGCTACACCATAATCACTCAGGCATGAAAATCGAATCTCCTGCTACTCCTGAGCAAAATGGAAATTGGATGAAAACAAGCAGAACACACTGATCTTTACAAACCTCCATAAGCCAGAGTATTTATTGCTACTATTTCCCCTGCTTCACATAGAAACAACAGAAAGCATACAAACTATATTAATGTTCACAAATACATCCCAATTGTGACCAACCACATCCACATGTGGTCAGTTTTGGGGGAAAGGAATAACAAAGTACCTCTCCATTTTGCCAGTTCCATAACTGGAGGAGCAAGAGCCCCTAAATTAGAAACCTCTGAAGTTACTTGGGCTCCCTAAAGAATTTTAGATCCTCTTATACCTAAGCAACAAATTCCAGAAAAGCCGACGTAGTACAGGCTTGCGCTGATCCCATAGTTTGATCAAAGTAAAAGAGAAGGAAAATGTTAGAAAAAAAAAAATTGTTGGAGTTTTTCTTTAAAAAAACCATACGAGATGCAGAAACATGAGCTGAAAGCCTCTTTTTTAAAGCCAACAGAAAAGAGACATCTCTTTGCTTATTTTTGAAAACCATCTTTCATCGAATCCCACCCACAAAATTTCCCCATCTGGGAATTGCCTATCTCTGCAAAAAAGCTTAGTGATCAATTCACAAGTACTAACTGTCTGAAACTCATGAAGTTATTATTCCAGAGCAAACCACATTTCATTTTTATATCAGGTGTAGAATAAATATAACATATTATACACTTATATGTACAAATACTGTCCACGTCTGACACCCATCAGCCTTAAAGGCTTAGTAACATTTAAAGGAAGCAAAACTTCAAAAAAAAAAATCATCATACGACATACACATACAAACTAGTTGGCAAAAAAAAAAAAAAAA
>VYZV01037584.1:143927-174642 GCA_013401275.1 Pandion haliaetus | reverse complement strand
GGGGGGGGGGCTGGGGAAAAACAACGCCTTAACCGCGCTTCAGAGCATTCATTTTCCAGACGGTCCTAGGATAAAAAGGCCGGGATGATTTTCTCCTATTCCCCACCACAGACGAGAAGGTTCCTCGCGTATTTACTTGCAAAATAATCCCTTCGTTTTGCACAGAAACGGGGAACGAGCAGCACTCGAGGCTGTTACATAAGAAGCTGCTACCGAAGCCTCTTCTCATTGTGAGCGGTTCAACCTTCACAAAAGGTGGGAAGAAATCGCTTTAGTTACGCTAAGCTGCCAACGGACTGAGAGACTATGAAGAAAACTTGCTCTGGGAGAGGTCCTTAAAATGGCACTCCTCCGTTGCACAGCCCCAGGGTGACGTTTTCCAGCTCTGGGGACGGATGGGTCCTTCCTCGGCTGGCCAGATTCTGCCGCTGCCAACAAACAAAAGGATGGAGCAAAGACAGGGGAAAAGATTAAGTCCCCTTCAAAACACTCCTGCACAGCATTCACCACCTGATCCTCATCTACTATCAAGCCTGGACAAAAGCCTCCCATTGATCCCTGTACACAGGCAGAAATCAGGGTTAATTCCAATTAAATCCATGGAGTCGCCGTGGTACAAATGACGAGTGGAATCAGACTGTTCTACAGCATCAGTTTCAATCTTTTCAGCTTTCTATATTTATCAGTGCCCAGTGAAGAGAAGACGTGCCACTGGAAAAGCAGCAGCTTAATCTATAAAAATAAAAGCAGTGACCCTAAAACCACGATGCAGCAACAGGCTAATTTAGTAGAGATGCTACAAGCCACCGGATTTCATTTATTACTGTATCATCTGTGTTTAGATGTACACGTAACTGGATCCAGAAACTGTTACTTGTGCTTTATCACTTCTCTTACCCTTCCTGAGCATCACACAAGCAAAATCTCTCTATAAAGCTAAATTAAGCACGTAATGGGCCAGCTATCCCACACCTAAAGGGCTAGAAAACTTGCACCCTTGTTCCGATTCTGTAGAGATGCTGAAAATAAAAGCAGTGCCTCTTTCACTGGCTGACAACAAGCTCCCTTTTCTGGGACACGGCTCAGCGACACAGGGACAGCAGAGAGGGATAGCAGACACACAGTGCAGTGATAAAAACAAGCACCTCGCAGCAAAGCACTTCTGTGGTGAGGTGAGGATAACACAATTGAATCCTAACCGAAATAAGCTGCCCTGCCTTCTCCCAAAGAAAGACCCAGCTACGTAATGTGCAACCACCGCCTTAAGCCTGCGCCGAAAAACAATTTTTCTTGAGACTCCTGCCGCAGCTCTGGTCCAGCACAACCCCCTGGTGCCTCTGGGAACAGGGAGGGAAGGTAAACACAAGCTCCAGCAGAAACCTCCAGGCTGCTTGCTACAGAAATGGAGGTCCTGCAGATGGGCTGAGCTACAACAGCAAATCTGGTTTCTAAGTTACGGATGCCCCTATTTGACAAACGGAAACACCAGCACTGTCTGCAACTGCCCAGAGAGTAATGGGGAAAAATGTTTAGAGAATTTTTCTGGAGCTCTTCGTGTAGATGAGTTCGCTATTAATGACTACTCGAGTATAGTCTGTCATTCATAAAATTAGCCCTACACTTGAAAGAGATATGCTGAAAAAACTCTGCGTGTGTATATGACATACACATACATGTAGCACACATGTATCCACATATTTCTTTTAAGCCTGACATGTCACTTGCACTAACTGCTGCTCAATACCGTGATTTTATTTGGTCAGACCTCCACTGTTGGATGATTTCAACAAGTACTTTGTGAGTACAGATTTGTTTTATTGACTGTGTAGTCAGCACAAAGCAGGAGACAGTTGTATTATGTACCATTAGCTTACTGCAGCACTCTCCACTCATGCGCAAAGCACCCACTAACACCCTTGCAAGAAATCACTATAGAATATGTAGCACAAGCAGAAAGCACAGGGACAGAAGAAAGCCTGTGTTCCAACAGGAACAACCTTTGTAATTTAAACATCCTGGCCTAGCTTTAAGCTGAAATACCCAACTAATAAAGGAACAATGTTTTCTGTGGAGAGCCAAATGTAACATGAATTTCAGCTGTCAACAAACTGAGCAGTCTTAATACAGAGGACTCCAAGTTGACCCATTCTCAGAATTTGATAAACACACGCATACTGGTAAAAAGAAATTTTAGAAACAGCAGGTCCCAACTCCATTACCATTCACAATTCAGACACAGCCTCTAAGCGGCCTTTATATAGGGCTCAAAAACAGAGAGCACGGGCGTTGGGATTTCTCAGCCAGTCCATGTCCTCCTAAACTTACATGCCAGTGCTGTGTGTACCTGGGCCTTGGAGGTACTAGCAGGCAGTAACAGCAATAAGCAAGCACACGGGTGAACGAGTAAATAGCATGCAACTGCTCCAGTCCCCAAAATACGCAGCACAGACCTGCCATGATGGACAAAGAAAGGTTTTGTAAATTTGAAAACTCCTGTCTTCATTGGTAAAATATAACACGCTATTGCCTTCTGCAGCTGATACAATGCTAGAAGACCTCAGGAGACTAAAGAGATCAAACCATTTCATTTCAAAGCATTCTTTAAAATATATTGCATAATTTGGAGGGGGGTTGGCATTATCTTCAAAAAGAAAAAATGGCTTGAAGAAAGAATCAGCTACCAGGAAGAACATTTTCTCAGACAATTTTCAAAGGCAATATCCAGGGGTCAGACCTTTTGTATTTACTTTCATAAATAAACCAGATTTTGCTCTGTTTGTTTCTCAGATAATAGAAAATAAACAGTTTTTATTCAGACCATCTGAAGAATGAATTCATTTTAAAAAAATTCATTGGCTACTTTTAAATGCAATAGTGTAATTCACTAACAGGCTAAGACTATAATCACTAAAATTCTGCCATAACCACACATCTGGAATTACTTCCTAATAGTTACATTTATCTTTAAAGTAAACATTATTTTTTCAAGAGTTACTATTCTTCCATGAAACGTTCTAAACTGCAGTTAGCTTCATGTTACTCTTACTATCTAAGGATTGTCAAGAGGTTTTTACCGTGTTATGATTGAAGAAAATGTATTTTGAACAGCAATCCCCAAACGGTCTCATTATTTACATAAATAGACTATTCCCTGGCTAACGCACAGTTCAACCTATTGCAGTTTTTCTGACAGTTAAGATAAATTGTGTATGACTGAATGGCTGAGAGCATTGATAATGGGGTGCAGACACTCCCATCCCTAGGCTGCTAGACCACATGGGTCCAGAGACAAGTATGAGCACAACCACTGTAATAAAGAGAAGGGCCTCTCTCCACTTCCTACATAGCGGATAGGTACATCAAAGAAACCAAAATTACAAGCCGCCTCCCTTCTGGTAGCCCTCTCTGAAACCAATGCTGGACAAGCGCAGAAATCAATTCAATTACCCTTTTTGCAGGACTCTCACCTCCAGATACTTTCACTCCCAGTCTGTACGGCTTCTCTTCTACTGATAACTCGGACTAGGGTAATTAGTCCGGCTCTTTAGCAACAAATTCCCTTTAGTGTAATTATCATCATTAAAAGGAGAAAAATCTAGTTAAGATGTAACCAAACTTTGCATTTATTCTGAGCAATATTAAGCTCCCTCCTAACAGCAGCAAAACAGAAATCTAGTCTTTTTTAAAATGTCATTTAAACCCCATATTTAAGCTGGAGAATGGAAAGTCTTCTGAGCTCCCAGCATCCAGCCGTATCTTGTCTCCCCATCAGGGTAAGACTATCACCTTAGCTTCTGCAGAAAGGAAACTAGCCTGATCACAGGTCAATAGGGACACCTTTGGAGAAGCCCAAGGCCGTATACAAAAATGACATGCATAATCACACTCCCCCTCCCCCAAGCCAAATTCTGCAAGTATTTAAAAGAATGCTAGTCAGAAACTCAGAGCTCTACAGAACACCTGAACTGCAAAAGGGAAATCCTGTGCCTAAAGCTTAGCAAGACTGGTAAATGCATGTCTCAATTCCACCCACTTCTTAACCTGAAGTCAAGGAGCTGGTTTCCAGCCTGCGTCCATGCTCAGCCCAGAGACCGCTGTTTTGTGTTATAAGAACTGCAACACGGTCTTTAGAGAAAGAAGCTTCCCCCCGTCTCGACAGGGCAGCACGGCCAACACAATCGCTTACATTTTGGCTTGTTGTTTCAGCTGCTAAACCAATCGTAAAACAATAAAAGGACTAATACGGCAAGGCTTTAACTCCCTTGACCTCCAATACTCTCCCTCCCTCTTTTGCGTGCAGGGTCTGGCTCCCAGTCCCATCTTTCCTTCAACACACAGAACCATGCTGTTTGCATTTTCCAACCCAAGAGCGCTCCATGTATTTTGTCTCTGCTTTCCTGCTTGCTTCCTGCACCAACCCACATTCTGGTGCTGACTCCTCTGGCTGTCCGTGCTCTGGGATGTGGAGGCCGAGAGCTAAAAGCACCCTGAAAGGTCATAGGGAAGGGGCAGCCGGGCTGTTCTACCGGGGAGTCAAATGCCACAATCAGCGTGTAGGGCACAGACGCTTCAGGAATGCACAAACAAAGCAGGAATGAAGCCTCTTTATTCCCAATACAGGCTGGAAAAGTGTGCAAAGGTCATTAAAATCATGCAGCCCGTCCTTCACGAGTGAGGTCTACTTCCCACATCTCAGATAACCCACCATTTGAAAGCCAGCAACCAGGGAGTTAAGAGTGGTTTACAGGCTCTTATTTTTCTTCTGAGGTCCCCAGGATATCATGCTCTCTCTAGCTGGGAGACTGGTGCCTATTACATAAGCATTGAAACAACTTCAGAAAGTGTTTGTGCTGTTCACTGTAAACAAAAATACAGCTCACTGTACTGGAAACCAACGTTTTCAGCGGGGGTGACTGTTACACACCCGCGACCAACATGCGCAACACACAGGACAAAGATTCAGACTGGTTCAGCAAATGCGGTGCTTACAGCTAAGCACCCAGCATCCCAGCCAAGAGCACAGAGGAACTAATAATGACTGAAAAAATGTTATTTAGTAAACCTGAACCAAATCACTATTTCAAACCTTTCAGTTCCCGCAAGGATCACTAAAATCTTCTAGCCTGATCCTCTCCACATTTAAAGCTACAGAGTTTCAACCAGTTTCTCAGCCATTACCCAACAAATCTGGATTCCAACTTTTTTTCCTAAAGACTTCAGAATAAATTAGTTGTTATACAGGCTGCAGATTTGTCCTCTGTAATCCGAGGTAGCTCCACCCAGCCAAGGACACAACCCATAATGTGCCAACATTGTTTGAAGAGCCTCCTAAAAACAGGAAGGGGGTGGGGGGGCAGGCTTCATATTGGTTTCACCCAAGATCAGCTACATAATAGGAGTTGTGGGGTGAGACTCTCTAGGTTCCTACATTTCCCTATGGAGCATCCCAGATTAGATATTGCCTCTGAACCGTCCTCTAGAGAAGCCCATGCCCCTCCACGGACTACACAAACCACGAAAAGACTAAACCAGAAAAAAACAGAGATGTTTTAGGTAAAAAGTGGCAGGTTTTTGAAAGAAGTTAATAAAGAAGAGTACAAAAATCAAGCAAAACTGAACGCTACCACACATAACACTTAAGGGTGGAGTAAGCACCAAATCCCTTCTGGGACTGCCCTTCCTTTTCCTCTTACCACTTGAAAAATGTAAAACACATTTTGTCAAGCTGCTAAGGGGAGGGAGATGGGGAGGGCTCTGGTAATCAGCTATCAGCACTCTTCTAGTGAGCGATATTCTTCCATCTCTACCTAAAGGGAAAGTCTACAGGAATCCAGACAGACTGGATGGTGGCACAGTCTGCACTGCGTTACACACGGAGGCACATAACACGCATGAGGATTGTGTTAATAAAACTCCACATACCGTGAGTGCTAGCCCCAGGCTTCAAGAATACAACCTCCTTATTCAGTTTTTAAGTGAAACACAGAGTTCTCAACCTCCTTCCTCCTGTATTTATGGGTTTCCTTCAATGATCACTGCTGGGCAAGGTTTACACAGGCAGGGCTAAACACAATTTAGTAGTTTTGTAAGAGTATGGTTCAGCTCAAGTAAGTACATCACAAGCTACGCCACGGCTGCTCAAGGGAGGTCCATGGATTAAATATGGCTTCACTCAATCTCACAAGGCACCTTTATATCCAAAGTGGACAAAAGAGATTTAACTCAGCATCCAAAAACGCTGTCTCGTGAAACATCAACTGGGCATTTTCTAAAACCCGTCACCCTATTTTCTATTGACTTCTAATTAAGTCAATAAAGAAATTCCCATAGATTTCAATGTGCACAGCTCCCAGTCAACTGCTTTTAAAAAACACTTTCATCACCTTCATAGCGTCTTTCCTAAGTCAGCTAATGGCAGCCTGTTGAATTATGAGGGTATCTGGGAGCGTCCTACTAAGCAAATGGCTTAGCTGGAAAAAACCTGGGGGACCAGCTCATCAGCTCTGCTCTACAGTTTCTCTTCCCACCTCCATTCCTGCGTCTATCATTTGTTAACTTCTATATCCCAGTTAATAGACCTCCCACCCATTTTCAGAAAAAGCTGCATTTCTGTGTAGGGCAACCCATCCAGAAGGTACCTTTTACAAAACCTAGGCCCAATGAAAATATTCCCATGAAGTAAAACTCAAGTGCCAGTACGAGAGTTTTAAATAAATCTCCCGAATCTGCTATTCAAACGTTGCAGACTTGTTCAGGTGCTTGGCCATCCAAAAGCAAGCACAGCTGGTCTCTTTGAAACTGAAAAGTGAAAAATGAGCAGCAAAATCGGGGACTGTATTCTGGACAGTGACCGGAGTATCATCCTGAATGTTGTTAGGGCTTTACAAGACAACGAATACGCACTTGTGCACCTGTGTGCACTGATCTATGGGGTCATCTGTAACAAACAGTTGGCACGCCAATACTTTTTCTGAAGAATACGACTGCCAGGAGGCCAAGAGCCCTTCAACTTTTACAGCCCACATACTTATTTTACTATAAAACACTTACAGAGGAAATTTTGACCATGGAATTGCCTGAACTTTTTGATTAAAAAACCCAGCATAATAGCACAAACCTTCTGATGGTGGCAAGTTAATATAAGGCAATTAAAAATGAGCAGGCTGGATTAACAATATGTTCGCCACTAATACCACAAAGGGTGCTCATAGTTGTAAGCCAAATGAAATCAACAAGAGGAAATCAACTGGAGTTGAAATCAAAAGGGCTCCAGGTCAGCTCAGTCCCATCTGGAATTACAGGAATGACCCTTCTTACGTGGGCTCCCACTGTTAAGATAACATTTATTCTAATACACACTTCAGCTTTAGCACAGTTCAGATGTTTCACGGTTACAACAGAAGAGACAAGGAAGTGAAAATGTGGCTGTCTCCATATTTATGAACGGACACCTACCTCGGAAATTTTTACACAGACATGCCATGAAGACAGGACCTTATTTCGAAGGAGCATTCAGATTTCAAACCACCTTGTGATTTTGCTAAAAGCTTCTGTGTTTGACCTTTCTCAATCCCGATCATGGAGCAAGGCAAAGGTGCACTTCCCAAACACCTCTGAAGAATCCAGCTGAAAGAACTCGTGGATGAATATGCTGTGTCTTTAAGCTGGTGGAGGACACCTGGGACATCTTGCCTCATCGTCTGGCAAGAAGGAAAGCTGACATAATTCAATAGGTATCAACAGGCTTCCAAAGAAACTACCAAAAAAAATTCCATCCACAGTCACTGAGAATTTAAAGGACAATATTTAGTATTACCGTGTTCCAGAAGCTATCTGTGGGTTGACCTTCACCAAAAGAATGTGAAAATATAGGGCAAGTGTCCACAGTGCTATTTACCTTTTTCTTCAGTGGAACAAAACAGAAAGTCTTTTTCAGTATTTTTCAAGTGCTCATGCAGAGCAGAGTTCCAATAAAGACCAGTTACCCTCAGAAAGGAGTTTCTCAGTTTCTGGTCTCTACTCTCTCGCGACCCAGCTCAGGAGAAACAGAGCACCAAGCTTTGGAAACCAGCTGTGGGTCAGTGAAGGACTGAAAACAAGAGATGCTCCCGCTGCCTGAAGTCTGTCAGACATTTGGCTCCTCTTTGGATGAAGGCATCGCTGTCTGTGCCCGGAGAGCAGCAGAAAAACCTAAACACCCTGACCTTAGCCATGACCCTAACTTGGCATGAAGTCCCAGACAACCTGAATGCTCTTGGCAACATCGCTGTTTATTTTGACAGTGCTCCAGGACTACTGCTCCGGCAAACTGGCAGTGCGAGGTGGTACCAGCCCATCGGAGGCTGCTGCGAGGCATCACGGAAACAGCACCGGCTGAAGTGCCTAGCTAGCCTTGTAACCTAAATGAAATATTCCTTAGGAAAAAATGTAAAGCTCCGAAGTCACTGGATCGTTCAATAAATACTGTGATTGCCTACGTGCGACCATGTAATTTATAGATGTGAGTTTACGTCTGTTGTAGTAGTTTGAATGAAGAGAGCTACAGCCAAGTTTCTGGGGACAGGAGGAGGACTAGAGATGCCGAGCACCATGTCTTCTTCAATCGTAAAGCCAGAACCAGAGGTTTCCGCCTCACTTCTCACTCCTACCAAGAGGGTCTTATGCAGAAGAAACAGCCCTGAATTACATTTACAATGAGAGAAAATTTGCAACGAGAGGACAACTGAGCCTGCCTTTGCAACGTGTGAGTGCAAAAGCTAACTCAAAGCTGGCTACAGCAGATTGACACGCTTACATCTGCGAGCATATTCCTCCTCCTGCGGTCTCTACCCGGGAACCTGAGATGCGATAGCTCTGGCCTCCTTACAGGAGGAGGGCTGCCAAGTCAACAGGCCTGAGGATTCAGCCAGCCAACTGCTGTCTCTCTTGCACTTCTATTTTCCCTCTCCATTTCCACACCCCACCCTTCGTAGCCTTGTTAATAATATATCTTCCAGCTTCTTTGACAGCTAATAAATGTGTATAGTCAACTTTGCGACTGGAGCCACTGGAGATCAGGAGCACGGACCAAGGATACAGTCTGTACAGAGCATACAAAACGCTATTTCCCAGTGCTCTTGCCCAGCTACTGGAACACCATATAGCTAACACACACAGAACAAAAAAGGAGTGCAGCGAAGAATTACTTTTTGACCAAAGTAACGCTTCAAACACCGAGACATGTTTGATAAACGGGAACAAAATGAGACCGTAACAGGGTGTAACAGCTACTTCAAGCTAGAGAAAGAAAGAAGTCTATAGGACCTGGCTACCACACTCTAAGAGATGTGGATGTACGACCAGGCATTACTTGCTGGGGAGAAACAGGGCAACACACCGGTCCCACTCCAACCAACGTACATTAAACCTGTAGACGAGTAGGAGTGAACCAGAGCCTCTGCCCAGGCTCTGCGCTATTCTCCCTTCCCTGGATCCCTGAGAGCTCCCGGTTCCCTTCCTACAGGAAGGAGGACGTGACGCCCACCTGGGTCATGCCGCAGTGCTGAGTTGAGGCACAGTCAGAACAGGCTGAGCACGCTCACGGCTTAGCATTCCAGGTGCATCCATGAGGGAGAGGACACAAAACCAGGGAGTAATCTCAAGATGTACTGCTTTACACCTAGACAAACCTCCTCAGTGTTGCAGCTTTCTATTTAAGGGCAGAGCAAGTCTCCATCCTTCTCAGCCAAGGAAGAGAAATTCAGGAAAGACAGAATGTGTACAGGCCGCCTCCTCCTCCTCAGAGGTGCTGGTCAGGGGAGGCGGCCGGATGACAACTTCCAGGGCAGGAAGGATGAGACTGAGCTGGTTTGGCTCTGCCTCCAAACTGCAGAGAAGCGGTGGGGAACTGCACCCAGGGAAACGCCTAGGGAGAAAAGGATGTTTTGTTGTGTAGGCTTTTGTTCTGGGCTTTGTTTATTAGCGATATTTCACAGCCAGGCAGGCGGAGCATGGAAGCAATTTAAAGGGCCAGCCTCGAAGAAATAACCTGCTTCACAGTCAGCAGGTTTTGAATCAGCAAACGAACAAACAACAAAAACCAGACTCCGGGGGTGGGAATGGGGAAAGATTTGCTAACACACTTCATAAGGCAACAGCAGGCAACACAACTGAAGCAACAACTGGTTTAAGCAGCACACTAAGCTCCAGCACCAACCCACGAAGGAGCAACCCCAAGTCCAAATACCCAGAAACTCTCATTAAGAACAGACATAAGACAGCACTAGTTACTCCGCGGCAATGGCGAGATGATCTATCTGCTCTCGTACTGGCACTTGGTCCAGGTACCAGATATTCCCCGAGACCTCTCTAGCTGAGCTAGCCCTGCTTTAACCAGAGATGCTTAATCAGCTCAGTGAGCTCTGGACAAAGAACTGGCCTAGTATAGAATTTGTTTTTGGACAGTGTGGTGGTCCCAGAGGAGGCTCCTCAAAGACAGCTCCAGAATGAGCATTTCCTTCAGATGTTGAAACCCAAGTCACAGCCAAGATCATGCAAAGCATTGCCTCTTGATGGCCAAACTCAGTGCAGCACTGCAGTATGTTATAGGTACCATATGGATTTTAGCTGTTATTTCTTTAATGAAAATGAAACCAGAATTATTAAAAGAATGGCACAACTTTTGCTTTGGTGAGATGATGTGAAGACAATACTTAACTGTCGGTTAGGGAATGCCAGCATTTCTTTGAATTCAGAACTGGTTGGAAAGTGAACCGAGAAATACAGCAGAGCAGTTTGATATTAAATACCCCACCTGAAAACATGCATGTTAAAAATTGTTCGGCAAATTAGCACAAACTGCAACGGTTTCAACGCAAGGTGGTCAGTATACCCACCACCGACAAGCTGAGAAGGAAGGGCACTGCCCCAGTCCATCTGCACATGAAGCCTCTGAAGTGACTACATCCTCCACCCTTCTTCTGTACGATTCTTCAAGTATTTCTCTCCGAGCCCATGATTTTCCCTTCTCTCTTTACAAAGAGCCTACAATTCTTTACACCAAGATCCCGGGATGACAGGTGCCCCCAGCAAGGCCTTGGGCAAGGAGGGAGCATGCCAACAACATGCGTGTGTCTGCTTCAGCAGCATCACATTTTCACTGGCATAAACCTTGCAGGCGCAAGCGCTGGCGTGTACACACAAAGTCCAGCGAGCACAAACCCTGCCGCCTGCAGCTGTTGCAGCACTGAGCGCAGGACTCCATTGCAAAACTCTGCAGTCATTTCCCCTCCAAGAGACGAGGTCCTCTTTGTTGCACGTGCACATTTTTGACTATGCAAAACCAGAAACATGGCTGAAAGCTATCTGAAAAATGATCCTTCCCCAGTAAAAAGAGGAAAATGTCAGCAGTCATACAAGTAAAGCACCACGTTAAGACAGCGTATGGCATGACTCTACCAGGCCAATAAGACTTCTGGTTCAAGTAGCTAAACACAGCTTGAGCCACTGATTCCCAAAGCGGAGGAAGCGTGTCTCATCCTCCCCAGAGGAAACAAAACACACATCATCCACTCATTAGCCTCTTGGCAGAGGAATTAAGAGCACCACATCCACACTGGTCTCCTCACTTCTAAACTAACCTTTAGTGGGTTAGTGGGTACTAACCAGAGGAAGACGACAGGTAAAACTAAGCATACTGCCTGCATTTGCCCACATTGAAATTTTAAATGGACACCAGCTGTTAATTCCTTTCTACATTCTTCACATTTTTTTGGCCAACTCCCGACAAGACTAACAGAAACCTTTCCCCTTGAACTTTCATCCGATGCATAGATAAAATAGTCAGGCATTTTCAGGCAAGGAAAAGAAATATATATCATTATTGCCTTAATTTAAATGCATGCCTGTAGGTCTTCAGTGCATCCCTGCCTTTTGAAGTGGGTTAAACAGCCTTAATACCATCTAAATTAAGTCAATTTGTTATTCAGGGCATTTGTGACCAAACAATTTGAGATGCATCCTTGGAGGAAAAAGCATGCAGGCCAGAATTTAAAACCCTGGGAAATAAGATGATAGATGTGGAGCAAAAGCCCAGAAAAGCTACATCCTAAATAATTTGGGTCATTACTTTGGCTCTTTGATGTTTCAACTATGGTTAAGTCTTTTTTTTTTTCTTTTTTTTTGGTGGGTGTGTGCGTAGGTATTTTAGTGCACATCCTTATATGCTGCTTCATGTGAGATAAGAGATATTTATCCCTTTAGATATGATATAGTGATGACTCTTTCCAGGTTACTCATGAGATGCTTGCTAATACTCAAGAGTACCATCTTGTACGCTTCTGCACCTTCTGTGAGAAGGGCTGGCACTCCTGCAATTCCCTAAGTTGCCTTGGCTGCTTTAAAAGGACCACCACAATATTCTTCGCCAAAACTTCACGGCAGTACTCATACTTAGGAGTGGCATGAGAAAAGCGTAGTAAATAACCTTGTAACAAGCAGTGGGGTCACTCCAGACCAAAACAACAAAGTTTTTCTTGAAGCACCTTGTCAACCTCAGATGCTACAATCCATTTTTGCCCAAGCGAGCCTGAAGGACTCTACGAGGCCCTGCCTTTGTGTCAACCACAGTCTTGCTACCCCCAAGATGCTACTCCCAGGGAGGACAGCTCTTCCAGCCAAGGAAGCTGCACCCTGGGCGGCCAAGCTGCAGCTGCAGTGACACAATCCCTGGCCAGCCCGACCCGGCCAGCTCTACCCCAGCTGACCCCGGCAAGCCCGGACCCTGGCTACGCAACCGGCCAAGGATGTTTTCCAGGCGTTGGGGCTGGGAGAAGGACTCCCCACACCCTCCGCTCCCTGGGGCCACGCACGCCGGCTCCCCAAGAAGCGCCCAGAGCAAAAGGTACTTTCCTCCGAGGTGTGCGTTATTCACAGTTCTACATACTCTAAGTAAAACAGGCAAATAAACAAACCAATGACATTTAGCTCTTTCAAAATACCTTACTATTGTTATTGGCACTTCGTTATAAACAGCTTCTGGCAACATGTAAATACGGCTTCATTTGCATACAGCAGCTCTGCTAGCCTCCTATACCTGGGGAATGGAAATGGCTTTGCAGCGACAGAAAAAAAACAGTAAATTGGTCCAAGAGCTTCAAGGTTCTTTGCATTGACCTCACAGGCAAACAGCACTATTGTACAAAGTGTTTTCACACTAAGGTCTCACACCCCATCTTGTGAAGCACTCAGGAAAAAAACACAAGCAAATACATCGTATTTCTTCTGTGATCTCTCAGTTTCAACCAGTTACCAGGTGCAAAGCCCAAAACCTGCCTACAAACCCCATAGAGTCACAACACACAGCAACAGAAGCTGAACAAAAACACACATAAAGCAACGATATGTAAAATATATGATTATTATTTCATTCTTATTTGAGTTTTTTGTCTGGGAAATAGATCCTCAGTTGGCACGTACCCAACCCAACAGCTGCATTGCTTTTCTACTTCCACAAACACTCTAAAACTTAGCCAAAACCCTGTTTGTGCTGGCAAACACCCAAGATTTTATTATTATGTACTATTAAGTTCATAGTGAGAAATGTGCACTACAGGGGGAAAAAAAAAAAAAAAAAAAAGAGAGACGCTAAATAATTGGGTACAGATGTTGAAGATTTATGAAGCTCTATCCACTGGACAGTATCTTACATATTGTTTCTATCACCTGTTTGCTTTCTGAGTTTTTAATAAGATAACTATGCGTACTATCCCTGAAGAATATTCTAGAATTCCTCCTTCAAAAACCAATAACTTTTGATCTCCACTTGTATCCTCTCAATAACAATCTCTCTTCATAGTTCCACTTGATATTCCTTTCATATTTAAATAAGAAGATTTTGGCTGTTGTTTTCATTATCTGGCAACTTTCTAATGCAATCAGACTATTCCATTCTTACTTCATGACACATCATGCCAAATCCCCAGCATTTAGAATGCATGATAAAATATCTCATCATCCCAAGGACACTGTTCTAAATACCTAATCATTTTCACCTTTTTTTTTTTTCCTGTTTAGTGGCAAACAACAGCTACTCAACATCCTTGGGGACCATTGCTTCCCTAGTATTATACAGATGCCCAAACCTCACTGAGGCCAACACTCGGGTTAAGCTGACTACAAAAGTAACCCAGTCCCAGCCAGATTTCTGAACCTTGGTTCATTAAATTTATTCTACAAAATATTTAGAATGTGCAAAGTACTGCAGCTGACAGCAAATACTACAAAAGTAAAAACACAAGAAAATCACTGGCATTTTCCATAACTGACATGTAATGGTTTTGCCATTTCAAATTACATCATGAGTGCTTTCTTTCCACCAGCATAAAATGGCAAAACAAGGTACGTTCACTGGGTTGTTTTTCCAAGAATTCACAAAAGTGGAAAAATCACCAAAAAAGGTAGCATTTCTGCAAACCGATGCAGGTGATCGCTGACATTTCTGCTCCAGCATTGTCAAGCAAGAAGCATCCCGGCTCCCTCCCCTCATTGCTCAAAGCACACTGTGACTTGGTCGGATAACCTGACATTTCCCTCCACCTTTCCCACAGGCCACAGCTGCTGATAAACTCTTCCTGAAAAATGATTTCATCCTTTCCGATGACGTGGCTTACACAACACAGATTGTATGAAGGTCATAACCTCATTACAAATTTAGACACTCAGTTCCCATCTGAAAAAAAAGTAGACCTGGTAAATTTGGAGGGTTGGAAAAACTCTACAGAGATTAAGTTTTTCCTACAGCTCTGAAATAGACTTTATCAGTCACAATCATACTTTTGGTTCAAAAAAAAGTTAAAAAAAATTTTACATCCCTATTTACACAAGCACAGATGAGACGACTACAGGGTTTCCCCCTGTTCACCAACTGGCTGGTGTGACAGATGCTGTGATGCCACGTACAGCCACCCTGTCTCTATACTAAACATGGGTAAAAAAGACACTGAAGACAGCAAGCTCGTGAGATCTCTCCAACTTCCCTTTCTACCCCCGGGAACTCAGGTGGCAAAAAGCAATGTTACGAATTGACAAGTACAGAAAAGTTCCATTTTACATCACTGAGCGTTCTGCCATGGATAGCAAGCCAACATTTGCTGCTTCAGAAAATGACTACCTGTTCTCTCCACTGTCTTTGTGGATAACGTGTGAAAGCACTTCCACTACGTACTTACTCCGTTCCTTGAACAGTTTTTCAGCTGCCTTCTACTGTTTCCAACAGATAGACCGATGGCCTGAAATCCTCAGCCAATTTGATATTGTTCCTTCCGAGTGTGTAAGAAGTAGCCCAAAAACTGCGGAGAAGCAGTGCCGTTTCCCTCAGAATCTGCACAGACACCCAAACCTGCTCTAAATTCCAACCGGCAGCATGAAAGTAGAATTACATTGAATTTACTGAGGAGCTGGGGTTATTTGGTTGGTTGTTTTTTGGTTTGCTTTTATCATCAGATTTGAATCTGACCAACTGCCTCCAAAGACAAAAATGCTGCAGCACAGTCTTTACGGCTAGTAGTGTTCAGCTTCACTATAGCTCTGGTTTCCCGATTCACACTCCCTGCACTCAGGACGTCCTATAGAAAACCTTCACCTTCTCCCTGAATTTCAGAAGACCTTAGCACCTTTAATTGTCTTGGGTTATGTAAATGTATGAAGCAATTCCCATACAGGAAGAGAATGAAAGAGACATCCTTCACTTGCCATTGATCACTTGCCTTGGATACTGAACAGATTGGTCCACATGTCAATATTACCTTATTTCATGTACCTGCAATAAGAATAAAAAATTATGTAAGAAGAGTAAAATGCAGCCACTTTGTGGGCTGTACAGAGTGCTCAGCCACAGTAAACGTATTCCTACTCCTTGACTGCCTCAAGGTAGACCTGATCAACTGAAGAAGAAAGAAAGAATCCCAGACTATTTCTTGCTGCTTCGGGCAACAGCTTAGGGCCTATCCAGAACAAGACAATCATCATACCCTTTTTCTCGAGTTAATGGCGAGAAACAAGAAAAGATCAACATGGATACTAAATGTTAACACTGAGGAAGGGTTATATCCCAAAGATACCAGCAGGGAGATGCAGAATCTGGCTAGTTACAAGGCAGAAATAAAAGTCCGATGAGTGGAAGGCAAACATTTCCAGAGTACAGCTCACTGCTCAAGCTGAGCAATACCGTCCATGTTTAAAACAGTTATACCTGCCTGAGATAAGCCAAGTAGCAACTCACTTTGTCACACGAGACATCCAAGTACAGAATCTGACATTGCAAAGGCAATTTCATGAATTATCCTGTAAAACAGCAGTATTGCCTCTCACATAATAAAAAAACCAAACAAACAAACAAAACAGGCCCTGGAATTGTTTAGAAAGTAACAATGGCAGGGTTTTTTCATTTTTCTCTGGGTCTTTTAAGTATGACAGGGCGATATGGTCATGAAGGAATGCTTGCAGACAAATGGTAGCACCTTATTTACCTTTTAAAAATAAAAGCTAAGATTCTTACATGTTTGAGATTTACACCTGCAGATTTACAGGGAAAAAAAAAACCCCAAACATACAGCCCTGAAGCAATTTAAAAAGTGCTAATCCTGACCATTTTCAACCTAATGACTGTTTACTACACAGTGCTTTTAAATGCTTGGCAGCTCTCCAGATCTTCTTGCTTTTTCTTTCTCCTACAGATCACTCTAGACAGCCATCTTGGGTGAAGAAAAACAGCCAGAGGAGAATGCTCTCCGTGGTCTTTTCAAGCTCCAAAAGCTTTGTTTCCCGAGGGAAATCCTGAGCATCGTTTCACTTTCAAGGCAAAAATAAAACCTTAAAGCTTTTAAAGTATTGCTAAGTAAGCAGAGAAAAAAAAAACGAGAAGAGTTCTTTTTTTGAAGGATTTCAAAATCACCATTGCTTTTACAGTTTTAAAGGCAGTGGGACTGGTTCTGTAACTTCTACTAGGAATAGATTTTAACGTATCGTACAAATCCACCCCATCACTTGTTTCAAATGACATTCATTGTCAATTGTTATTTTTTAAAATGGAACAATTATTTGTGATCAAATGTTCTAACTCTCCCCACTACCCAACCACCCACGCTTTCATGTTACCATTGTAGCTTGCATGCATCTGGAGAAAGCCCAACTCTCCTCATTACCAAAAATGCAGCATAACAGTTCATCAGTGAAAGTGCAACACTACTGCAGGCTTCCAGAGACCTCACAAGTTGCGCTGGCATTGCTGCTTGTAATGTTACCAGATGTCTCCTGGAGCCCTGACTACCATTTTCTCAGTGGCCCTCTGCCCATGATGCAGCACGCAAGAGTCTTCTACCAACAGAAGAAGTGAAAAACGACACATAAAAGTGCAAGTAGTGTTTTAACCGAAAAGGCCAGGTCTGACCTGTGTCCCTTTGTGACGGGAAGGATGGGAACAGGCATAACACAGGCCGACAGACACCAGCGCCAGATGCTCAGGGGCACCTGCAACTCCCAGAGAAGATCTCAAATACAGAATCACTTGCACATGGCTGGCCTGAAAATGTAGCACGCATAAAGTTTTAGACATTTTGTTACTGATTTGGAATTTTAAACTATATTAAAAGGCAGTGCAATTTATCCTTCCGTGGCACAACTAAAATGTCTGCATGCAGTAAACACAGAAATACAAGGTGATGCAGCAACAGGGCCAACTGTTACTCGCATGAGGTGTAGCATGCTCAATATGCTGCAATCCCAGCCAAAACAGACAGCCCCTCTCATTAACAGCATGTCACCTAAACCACCGATAGATGGGAACGAACAGGACGCACTCCAAGATCCTGAAGTGGGCAAAATCCCTCCACCCAACGCATGTGTTAAAGCTCTCTTTCCCCACGGCACCAGGCAAAAAGGGAGGTCTGAGCTCACAGATTTGAGTGAGGCTGGTAGCTGTTACAGGAATAAAACAAAAACATGACCAATCCAATGCACTGCAATCAATGTTTTAAATGAAATCAGTCAAGCCCATATTCAAATCAGGTCAACAGTAATTAAAGCATGCTTATTTGGAACAGTAAAACCAGAAAAAGTCTGGATCACTACATTTCTCAAAGTGAATATATTAATGTGAGTGTTTTGAAATGCATGATGCACTAGTAAGAAGCTTTAATATAAACCTCAGGATTACACGATGCTAGCTTTTCAATTATTATACTCTCCATGAAAAACCATGTGCTGTGAAGACAGCAAGAGGTTAAAACAGACCTATGATCATTGCTTAGCCCTTTCTTTTCCTGAGGATCCTGCTCTGAGTCTCTACTTGTGCAACACTTGTATTACAGCCGGACAGAATGAAGCACTGAGGGTGGAATTTTATATAAAACATTTGTATTAGTGATGGCATCAATGTCAGCACAATGTGCAGAAAGAAGCCTCATCATTTCAACAGTGACAGCAAAATTGCCCCCTCTGATTTCTAGAATGATCTGCTTGGTTGACTCCATCTTAACACACTGCCTCACCACACAATGATTCAGCCATTTTAATTCCTGAATGACTAGAGTTTGCTTTCCCTTCGGCATGGTACTGCACATCAGACTCAGCTGTCTTGAGAACAGGAATGTCTCCGCATAAAGCACATGCAAGTGAACACTAAAAAAAAAAAAAAAAAAAAAAGGAGGCTAGGGGAAGGTGGTGAGAGGTAGAGTGCAGTAATGGAACTAAGTAAGTAAAAATGCAGAATTTTTAGATTGTCCCCGGCTTCTTTTTCCAAACAGGCATCTCAGGAAAAACTCTGCAATCTGGTTCTCTTGAGAGGATAATGATGAATGCAGGCTGTATCTCTGCTGCCTTTAATAATAGCCCCAGAGAGAAAACTCAAGTTCCCAAGCCGTAGGAGTGAGCTGGCACACAGCAAAACCGAGGCTGGGTGTACAGACACTTGTAGGCAATGCAGACGTGGCGCAGGAGCGGCAGAGCCGGGGTGCAAAGCTGATAGCTTGCCAACACAACCTGCGAGTCACGTAGATGCATGAGCCACGCTCCCACCCTGAGCTCCTGAGCATCCCTCCTGCAGGCTTACCCTGCAATGCTCAAGGGCAGGGGCTGCAACCCACTGCGGCAGCAGGAGCAGCCTGCCAGTATGGGGAGGTCTGTCTCACTCCTAGAGAGCCCTCAGCAGGCACGGGATTTCTGAATCCTGAAAATTTCACTATTCTCTGCCTAAAAGCCAATCACATCTATGTGCAGAAGACGGAGGTGGAATGCAAATCACCAGACAACGCCACAGTGCAGTATTTATGCAACCAGATGTTAATGCCCACAGCACACAGAGCCAGCATTGCACGAATTGGAGATTCATTTGCCCAAACAGGAGCTGCCAGTAGAGCAACAGCCACATTAGCATCCTTTGTAATCCACAAGGACATATGTCACTGCATCAGTTTGGTTTTGGAAAGATGTCAAAAGAAAAGGCTACCTGCAAAATTCAGGGTTTATTTTTGTCCTACTGCAGCACTATTCCTTGCATTCCTCCAGCATTTAGAAGGGATGGCTTACAGCTCAGACTAACTGGCAAAATGAAATAGAAACGAAACAGCAAATTCTTTCAAATATTCATTTCTGACATTCCACAAAACTAATGCAAATTCCAGGCAAACAGAATGGAGCCTTTCCCGGGTAGCAGTGAATCAACAGAAAACAAGCTCTAGGCAATAGATAAAGCTACACTATCCATTTTGATGCTTGTCACCCTGCAAGTGCCTCAAGTACAGTCCCTTCATTCAGACATTTCACATTAATACTGTACTCAATAACAGTTGAAAAGGTGCTGTAGCTGTAAAAACACTCTGGCCAACAATGACAAAAAGATATTTGTGTCGACTACCACATTCTTGTTTACCAAATACGTTATAAAACTAGCATGAAAAACGTGTTTATTACCTGAGTTACAAACATCAAAAGAAAAATATTCATTGACCAGAAATTTTAATTTAATCTGTGCAAAACAGACTGTATAAGGACAGACCCAAACAAGCCATATTTGACATAGATAGATTAGACAGATGGTACAGTATGGCATAAAGGGGATTTGTGTTTGCTTGACTTTGACATGGATGAATTACTTATTAATTGTAGACACAGAAGAGTTATGCTGGACATTTTACAACGATTTAATGCCTATTAAAACTTCGTACCATTCAAAATTATCGTACGTTCTGTACAACAAAATAGGGATTGTTTTGCAACTTAGTTCTGTTGCACGCTTTTCAGAGCCTATCACGATGTATTTCAATATAAAATGGATATAAGCAGCATAAATACTAGCGCTATACTGTTCCAGAATCTTTTTGCAAGCTGTGAATTTATGCAAGAACAGGGAAATTAACTGAAAGATGAATAGAAATCCTGAATTAAATTAAAACCTCTGAATTCCTGAAGGCTGCGGAAAGCCCCCAACTTCAAAACGAAGGCACTCAGCACAAGAGCCCTCTGTATTCATCTGTTCACTTCACCCGTGGCTGCTATCAGATTCTCTCGGGACCCCGGCGCAGCACAAGATTAAAAGATGTTATTGCAGGGAATACAGGAGGGGGTGAAACTCAAAATCACTATCACATTTCTGGGGACTATCCAATCCCAAGTCAACACTGGGAGCCTATACATATGGCAGTAACAGGAACACTGAACACAGGCGCTGATTTAAAACAGGCCATTTCCCCTGAAACTTATTATGCCTTAGAATGAGCATTTCTGGCACCTGCTGTAAACATCACAGGCCACATTCAGCATCAGTGCAACTCTATGGCCTTAAGCATACTCATACTGGATGGATTTACCGTATTAAGAGAGCTGTAGCGTCAAACGATAGCACCCGATGCAGCAAAGCAAGGCATTTCTCCAGACTGGCCAAAACCTGAACAAAGAAGCGTAAGGGTGTGGGTTACAGAGCGGGGGGCGGAATCTGGAGAGCAGGAAATTAGAGAGAGCCTCAGACATTCTCTACACACCAATGGTTGCCAGCTATCGCCTTACCTCCGAGACATAGCCAACTAGATACCAGTCATTTCGTGGGACAAAAATTACTCCTTACTCACAGTCTCTTCCCAACACCAAAGGAGGAAACAATGATATCATCTCCCACTCCAACTAGCATAAGGGGAAGGTCTAAGCTCTTACATACAGGTGTCAGTCAGGAGTAACCCAACCGCAGAAAAGTTATTAGCTAAAAAAGAACAGTCATCCTCAATTGTCCAAAATGAGAGTCAATTGTTTAGAGGAGTAAATAAACAAACCAGGTAACACACTGTGGATTTGTGGAAATGGGTACTCATATTCTTATTTTACCTCTCTGTTAGTGTAAAACCTTTCTCTACTGACTTTTGCAAGCTCTATGTCCGGTTTGTTCTTGTTAACAGAAGGCACAATTGCTGGATACCCAGTACCCCTTGGACACACACACGCTCTGAACTGACAGGAGTACACAGAACAGCACCTGGGGAGAGACAGTGCTAACTGCACAGCTAATGCACAGAGAGCACAAGAGCAGAAACAACAAATTAATTAACCATTTCAACTGACGAGTTAAAAATTAGCCTCATCATCCCTTTCACAACTGGCAGAAAACAGCAAAAGCAATGCTTTTACCCCACAAAGTGACAATCTGTAATTCTCTATACACCTCATTTGAGACAAAGCAGACAGCACCGAGATTCAAAACCGGAGTAACTTTCTTACCTGCAGCGTAACACTAGGAGCTTAATTTTTACAGATGTTAGACACGAACACCTCCCATCAAAATGAATTGGGTCTCCAGTGCTCCAAGCCCAAGGCAAAACTGTCATCTCTCTCCTTTCATTAACTTGAACAGTACAGTTTACAGCAGCTGTGCCCCTAGCACGGGGTCTTCGGGACCCCTCACCCTGCCGAGGCTTTCTGAAGGCTCACAGGGTCAGAGCAGGCAGAAGGCGGTTATTATCTTCTCTGCAAGTCCAGGTAATACCCACAAAGACTTGTAACCAATAAAAAAAATTACACTCACCAATATCTTTCATTTTCTGCGAGTTAGATGGGAAAGCAGACACACTTGAAGCCAGGCTACAAAACATCCCCGGGAGAAGAGGAGCCCTAAGGTATCAGGTGGTCACAGGGCTATGCAGAAATTCCCTAGCCCCATGAATGATGCTAGGGCTTTTTTCTTTTATTCCCCCCATTTAGGGCTTTTCCCCCAGATCACATGGCGCCTGAGCGCACATGAGTCCAGGCTGTACAATGCAGCCAGCAGCCCAAACAAGGAGCACGCACAGGGCAGTGCTGCTCTGGGCAGAGCTCAAGGGCTGGCTGCTCCGTACCAACCTACTCCGCAGCACAGAGAGAAGGGGCTCTCTCGTCTGTGTACCGGGAACTCCGTTTCCCACCATAACCCTAATTTCTTTACTCTGACAAATGAAGACACAGATCAATTTGCCTTCAGATACCCATGCAAAGATTAGGAGGAAAGAGGTTCGGAATCAGCAAAAACTAGGGACATTTTAGAAGGTCTGTAGGAAGTACAGCTTGGGGCTGCCTGCTCCTCGGGCAGATTTTCTTTCATGAAGACTAGCACAGCTCCCTCTCGAATCTGCTATTAATTTAATCAAAGGTGGTTTATGAGCAAGTTGAGGACAAGGGATCTGCAATTTAACCCTACAGAGAACAGCCAGCCGTACGTCTAAACAACTTCTTTTTTCCCCTCCAGAAAAAAGTATCAGCATTCTTATTCACATAATTTTCCATTTTGCTCACCTTTACAAAGCTGGTCTTGATTTTAAGCTATTTGAAAAAGTCAAATTTGTTGCAGTCATAAAAATTAATTATTTAGTGTAAAGGCCATTGTTTCCACCCTTGAAGTACATCTCCTGTTAGTCTGGCAAGTATCAGCTTGCCTTAGTGTTGAGGCTGCACCAAGTAAGCCGGTATTTTACCAATACTTGTAACTTTATAGAACAAGTGAGGCTATTTCAGAACGGCAAAATGCCCTAGCAAAATGACCTTCACAAGACCATTTCAAGGCAATCCCACAGAGTACAGTAAGAAAAAATGGGGAGACAGAAAAATAGCTTAGAAGCCAGGACATGGTCAAACAGGGCTGAAGTGCACGCTGTGCAGGAGCCCAGAGAGAGGCCTTGTTTCAAACGCAGCAGTTTTTCCAAGAAGGATAATGGACCTATTTGTAAGTCTTCGCAGAGCAAGTCTAAAATTTATACAGAGTCCTTTGGTAGCAGAGCACACACGCTTGCCCAACCATTTATTGAGGCTGCTTTTCTCACTATGATTGAATCACTGCTCAGGAAAGAAACAGAAACTGATCCTAAAATAAGCCTCCCAAGATCTGATTCATGTTGCTAAATAATGAGTGTTTGTCAATGAAAAACGAGCACTGAAGCCAAGGTCCCTTCAGCTATTTCAGATACTTCTACTTTTGTATACACCAAAAGTAATTTAAGAAAATTCAAGACACTGCTGCAGCAACTTGGGCAAATACTGGCAGGTTCACGGGGACCGCTACTTGTTTGTAGAGACCATGTGCCACCACACTTTTTCAAAGAACATTTAGAAATGAAAGTATAACTGAACAAAACTGAGTTAGACAAAAGATGCTGGGGACGTCCAACAGAGGACGGTGAAGCTGGTACGTGACAGGAGGCATTAGGATCTACCACGGACAGAACAGGGAAGTGCCATCACATATTCACGGAAATGTACAACCCGCAAACACGTACTATCCAGAGCTGATGTTGTTCAGCCATCTTCTTTTTCCATGGTAACTAAAATATAACACAGGGGCGAATAAAAATTAACTTATCTCGGAGGCCAGCCCTGTGGTTACAGCCTATGTTTTGTCCAGATAACAATGCCAGCATCCAGAATTGAATCTCTTCAGCATGTTACTGAATTAAAATAATGCACTTAACTGCTTGCCCAAGTAAGCACTAACATGGCATTAAAAGTACATCAACATCTTTGTATTTAAAGTGGTTAATAGGACTCAAGTAAAGACATTTCAAGGAGATATCAACGGTCTGCAGGTCTGTTCTTTGCACAACATACTGCACAAAACCCACTGACATCCATTTCACACACATTAGCATTGCCCTCCAAACACAAGCTACGAAATTCTACCTTGGTTACTAAAGGAAGGGTAACTAATAACAAATTCATTTCTGTATATATTCAAGCCAAGAAAGCTACCTTTAGTGTGAATGCAGGCACAAGTATTAGATCTGAGGGATCTAATACAAATCTAATGCAAACAGACACGCTTAAGTAATACTGGCTCCACTTACATCAACAGGTGATCTGGTCAAGAGAAAAAGCATTGGCCCATTTAGACCCTGAACAGCAAGCAGAGGCCACTGTAAACCAGGACCAAACTGTGTGGGCTAGGTGCATGACCAGCCATGACATCCCCTCCCCTCTTAATAGCGTGGTTTTTTCGTGGCGTTTCGTCTGTGACTGAAATTCGGCTTGATCGTGCCCCTTTGGGTTTACATGCTTCGGGCTTCATTTTGGTTAGACGGCAAGTTTGGTGAGCGTAAAGTTGTGACCAGAGAAGCACTGCTGGGTGCCAGGACAGGTGGGAGAACACAGAGGGACCTTCCCTTTCTTGGAGCGTCTCCTAAAGGTGGGAGCTCCAAAGCCAGCTGCTGGGGCACAGAGGGTGAGCGTTAGCACCGCTGAAGTACTGTGATTCCCCTGCGATGCAGCCAGACAGACTGACGACACGGAGATTTACCGTGCCTCTTCACTTACCACCAACAGTCAATCTGGCAGCACACATGGCATTTCTCCTGGGGTAAATCCAGGACAAGCCCATTATGCCACACAGACTGGTGTCAGAGACCAAAATCATTCCAGTTTTGCCCTGCTGGCATCCACCCCGCCTGAGCGCGAGCAATCTTCGGCCAGAGAGCACCCAGCAGCATGAAGCAGCAGGGCAGGGGTGTTCTGCACTCACGGGGGAGCAGGCTGGGCTGTGGGGTCCAGGCGTGGGGCCGGCACGAGCCCTGACACTCTGGGGCCCTGACGCCCAGCCTTGCTGCCACGAGCTGGTCCCTCTCTGCCCCTGTTCCAGAAAAGGTCAGTAACGCCTGGCATGCTGGCAAAGCCCTTTGTGAAAAACAGCTGGGAAACGCATAGCAAGCACTCTGGCCAGCCATCACACAGTTGGGGACTGCAGGGAAATATCTTGCTCTAGTCTTCCTTTTCTAAGAGGACTGCAGCTTATAATGGCTGACCATCAGAGTGGTTTCCAGCAAAATGCAACTGGTTCAACCAAAGTTAAGTTGAAAAATGAAATATTACTGCTGGTCTCCTCCCTATCTGTAGAAGCCAAGCTAGAGAATGGAACGGAAAAAAGGATCTCTCTTCACTTTGAACTTCAAAGGCAATTAGAAGAACGGTATTCCCATCACTCACCTGGACCAACAGGATTATATGGACAAATTATATAGCAGATGACAATTCAACCCCTTATTTTGGCTAATCACTGTTTGTTGAAAGCCTTTCTGGAGTTCATTTCCATGATAAAAGGTGTGCATTCTTTCGCTCCCTTCCTTGCCTCACAGTATCAGGAAGAACACATTCAAGCCACAGGGCAAGTACATTTTTTCTCCATTAAATACACAATGGTCATTTCTCTTTGTTTGGCCTTTATTTTACCCTATCTACCATCTTTTGTTGATAGCAAGTTTAAGGAATTATTTTTGCCAAAATGGTATTTTATTATTAAATTTTACATTAGTTAATGTACAACAACATTGGGGGGAAAAAAAAATAAACACCTGCCTTTCATTCGTGCATTCTTATAACATGTAGGCTGAGAATATCAGCGCAAAGTGCACACATTTGAACTTGCCAAGACCTTGATCCTCCCACCAAGCTCAATCATTCAGATCGCACCCACCCTTGTAAGTGGCCTCCCAAGAGGCAATTAGTGGCTTGCTACAACTTTCAGTCCTCCTGCCATAAACACGGAGGGTTGAACCCACAGCCCCCAGAGAGGAGGCAGGTCTTTCTTACAGCCCCTGCCAACTGAACAGGGTGCTGCCTGCTACCCAAGTGACTGTTACGCGTCCATTTGCATCAAAGCCAGGATCAGAGTCTTGTCCTGATGAAATTCTGTGAATGCAGCTTTCTATTTTAAATTCGTATTTTTTACTTTTGCATTCTTTCTGGTCTCTTATTTCCTCCATTTGATTTTAGATACTCTTCACATTCTTTTGGTGCGTTTCCTGCTTCTTTCTTTCTCCCACCCCCTTGTACTCTTTGTTCAACAATAACAACAGATTAGAGTTGAGGGAACAGGGGTGAAGAAGCCTTGGCTCAACTTCTACATAGCTCCGGCCTTGGGAATGTACCTTTGACACACTGAATTTAACTTCTCTGGTGAGACTAATGAAAGATTTTCTTGATTCACAGCTATTTCGAACGCTGTACAGAAGGCTTAATATTTGACTATTGGAATTGTAATGGCAATTGCAAAAGGAACGGCCTATTTTAAGCAATGCCCTGACTTCATGGATGACTTACAATCATGGCACTGTAATACCGTGAGATGCAATCAAAGAAGAGACTGTGACACAGACAATTTTGTGCACGAGGCTTGCGCCTTCCATGCCATTTTGGATTCTGCACAAAAACAGAGTTGGGGGGATTTATCGTAGTCTCCAACAGAAACCACCATGCAGCAAAAGCATAAAATTAGTAATTATGACAGCTTCTCAACACATCCAGCTGCTAAAACCAACCAGGTGTTACCTCAGGCTACAGCTAAACACAGGGCTAGGAGGTAGGCATGCACTGCAGTGTGACTAACTGGGACAATAGCTCCTTTCTTCCTCATCCCTCAACAGTCCTCGAAATCAAAAATAATGAAAAAAACCCAACCAAGCCCACAAACAAAAAACACAACAAAACCCAAACCCAACCCAAACTCCACAGCTAAAATTAACTACAGGCTTGTGTAAAAATTCCCTCAGCTGCATTTCTTCCGGTTTTTGTTTGGTTTCTTTTTGCTATGGTACTGAAATTACAAAGCCTCCTCCCCCTTTTTGTTGACACTCCCAATAGCCTGTAGCCTTCACTCTGAAACCAGTAACTCAGGAAGAAGTCCAGGAAGTTTTGTTTGGTTTGTTTTCCCCCCAGAAAATACAACTTTCAAACAATATACTGCCAAACACAATGCTAATACTAACTACGCTATTGACCATTCAAATCAATCCCATTATACTTCCCGGAGCTTCCCATGAGGCCAGTTTGCATGGCTATCAGACTGCCAACGTCAGGAACCCTTGTTCAGGCCAGAGTGAAATAACTCGGTACCGACAGACCAAGGATAATTCTTCATTGTCAAAGAGACCTGGGTCCACTCACAATAAATCAACATCAAAACGTGCCAAGCGCCAGTCATCCAAATACAAAGACCACATCATTTTCCCAAACATGTCACTTGTTCTGGAAATTGGCTTACCAGCGCTTGTATGAGAAACGCAAACCCCAGGCAAGACTGACTTGGTCCTTCTACTGATACAGTATCAGCACCACAGAAGCAGGAACAGGCTGTTAACACAATTACTTCACAGTATTATTAAGAAGAAGAAGATAGGCCGCTGCAAGTTTGGACACTAGGCTGTTAGGCTTTAACCCCTAAGATCACATCTTTTGAAAGCAGCACCAAGAGCAGAGCATTTTTCAGACCTAAAAATTAACAGCAGAATAGAATCCTGGCAAGCAGAAGTTCAGACACTTCCTTCCGCTGTGACCCTACATTTGCGTGGCTCCAAATACCTGAAAAAACAACTGTGGCCCTGCTCAAAAGTACTGGAGCCTCCCAAACCCACCGTAACCCCCTGATTCAGAAACCACCACCCCAGGGAACAGGGTGCTCGCTCTGGCAAGTCACATCATGTCTCCAAGACAGCTCAGTGACTACTCAGAAGAGTAGCAAAGGGTTTTCTAAGTGATTCTGGGGAACAAATTCCTGAGACGCAATATTCAAGGACTGTGTATCAGCACAAAAAACGTTAGCATTTAGAAGAAAAAAAACAGTAGCCATCTAGCCTCTGATTTCTGACACACTGTAAAATCTTGACCTGCCTGGACAACTAAAGTGAACACTGCAATTTTTTCCTGGCACTTCAGTCTAAAAGCTGGCAGATCTGGAAGTGCTAAAACCATGGTCATTGCAGTTTCAGCACCCACCAGTTTTCCATTTGGCATTTCCCAAAGGTGAACTGTGCCCTTCAGATTGACTGCAGGAAGAGTTCCAGCAGTCTGAAGAGAAATATCTGCATTTTCCAGGCAGTAGTCAATGGAAGTCAAACCCAGAATGGACAGATTTTTAAAAGGAACAATAATTTATTGCTCCTGATGACAACAAAAATAGGAAGCTTTCTTTAATTTTAACAACATAATCAAGGAAGGAAACTATGTTCAAAACATTCCAGACTGCTAATATACACTGAGGCCAATTCAGAGAAAAAGAAATGAAGTGGTATATTTCACCAAAGTTAAGGATTTTTCACTACACAGGTGACTTAAGTACTTTCTGTTTCGGGAAAACAGGGCTATCATCTAGAACGCTGGAACAAAACAAATGAGTGTGCCATTTGCAAGAGCAATTCAACCAAAATCTTTAGGAACACTCACTGGGACCACGCTTCACATTGCAAAAAAAGGTGTCTGGAGAGTTGCAAACATCCCAGCCTCAGCCCACTGCAGTGCCACTGTTAGCACCTTGACACAAACATCTCATTGCTTGAGAAAGAATCAGAGAGGTCGGGATCTCAGCATAGTAACATGAAGCACAGACAAAACACACTGTGAAGTTAAACGTGCAGGTCTACCTTTTGCACGGTCAAGAGGTCCAAGACCCTAATCTTACACAACAAAGAGTAAGTTCACACTGGGATCGTGTTCCCCACCTCACCTGCCAGCTCCTGAGCTCCTTTGCCAAACCAGGCCCACGGACACAAGGTTCAAACAGAAATGTAAATGAGAACTACAATCTAATACCAACACATGTATTCCCTCAAGACCTATCGAGTTTATACCACAAATACTTCTGACCAGTGTGTGAACCACTGCGAGGCACAAAGCAAATTCAAAATATGGTTTGTTATTACAGTAGTATTTGCATAATAGTTAGTTATCTGTATTATAAGCATAAGCATAGTTTCAGGACAGTTAGCCCAAGGTGAATCGCCCGACTGTTTAATCCTTTAATAACGTGCCTGGAATGCAATTTGGAAATTCCCCTCTGATAAAGTAGTCATGCTGCCTGCATAGTGACCATTTCTCCACATTCATTACCATCAAGCATTTTAGTCTTTTAAAATTGCAACATTTTGATCAATCCACAAAAAAGAACATTAAGAATACATACAAAGTTCTCTTTGTCCCTGTTTTATACATTTGCATGCCCTCCGCTATCTCTCTTTAGGGCATCAAGTCACGTTATGGCCAACCTACCAGGTATCAGAAAGGAGATGCATTTGTATCAAAACACGCATAAAACTTTCAGTGGTAAGACTGCTACAGGCGCCAATCTAATCGAGTTTGCAGAAAATTAATTTCAGGCCCAAAGCTCTTCCATGGGTCTTTGGCATCCTGCCACAGCTTATGACAACCAGAAGTTAAAAACGAAAACAGCTGTACTACCGTTAAGGGCACCCTGGGGTAACGTGGATGCACTGCTCTGCAAATTGCCCTTAAGGTGACACACAGGTTCATCGCCCCATGCCAGGAATCTGAGGAACTTTGTGACTCTTTGAACTCTCACAGCAAGCTGAGCCACTGCAACCCCAAGTGTTTCATATTGTTTTCTGCTAGTCAGCAACAGCTGTAGAAACATCTCTAAAATGGTTGGCATGCCCTCCGCCAACTCAGTGCTCCACCTCTCACTGGTATGTCCATGTGGTCCTCACCTGTCAGCTCTGCTTCAGCAATCAGATCATTAGGTCTTCCCCACGTTTCTTTTCCACTTGTTCAGAAGAAGACCCCAGTTAAAGCAATCAAACTTCAGGTTTACCTCAGCCTATCAGCACGAAGTATCTAAACGAGTATCCCTAGATTCTGCTACACCCCTACAGCCTATCTAAATGCTGATCTTTGTCACACACACTCCAGCAGCATAATCTCACGCAGGATTTACTACCCGATTAGGATTACTTAAGACTAAGAGCGCAGATAAGAGAAGAGCTATGCGCTCCCTATCGCTCACACCTGCTGTTGTGGTTTCAGGTCAGCTCAGCTGGTAACAAAGCACCACGAAGCTGCTCACTCACCCCCCACCCCCTCGCCTGGCCACGTTGGGATGAGGAGAAAATCCAAAGGCAGGCTCGTGGGTCGAGACAAGGACTGGGAAGGATCACTCCCCACTTATGGTCACAGGCAAAAGACAGGCTCAACTTGGGGAAGAAACAAAATCAATTTAATTTACTACAAATCAAAACAAAAACAAAACACAAGGGTATTAGGAAGGGAAACCAAAGATCAGAATAACCTCCCCCCACCCCTCCCGCCTTCCCAGCTCAGCTCCATTCCCGGTTCTTTCTACCTCCTCCCCCCGGCGGCGCAGGGGAACAGGGGATGGGGGTTGAGTCAGCTCGCCACGCATCGTCGCTGCCGCTTCTTTCCTCAGGGGGAAGATTCCTCACTCGTCCCCTGCTCCACC
>VYZV01037584.1:97494-133470 GCA_013401275.1 Pandion haliaetus | reverse complement strand
CTCCCGCCCCTCGGCGCAGCGGCCTCGCCGCGGGCCCTCGCCCCCGGCCTCCCTTGAATGTTGCCCACCGCTGCCGGCTGCTCCCAGCTCTGCTTCCCTCTCGCTACGTCCATCTGGTTATTGGGTCTCTCTGGCCTTCGCGCTCCTCCTTCTCGACACCCTCTCCTATCGCCAGGACAATGTTGGCTCACCCCCAGCATCCATTTCCTCTAGCCCTGCTCGCCCGCTGCTCGGTCATGCCCAGTGGGAATCCCATCCTGGGTTTGACTTCCTCCGCTGCGGAGTCATCCTCTCCCGCTTGAGCCCTGCCACCTTCCTACGTAAACAGCTCCCTTTGCCAGCGTCACCCAGTCACCCTGAAACTCAACCCCAGATGCCCTTCTGCCACGTGTCCCTCCTTCTCCGGGTAGGATTCTCCCTAGAGAAAGCAGCTAACACACAGCCAGCGTGCCTTTCCTCCGTCCCCCACGCCCCTCTCCGCCACCCAGTCCACGGGCAGCCATGTCTGCTTCAGGCTGCCTTTGCTAATCCTGGCCCCTCTGCTTGCAGCTGTGTCCTCACCCTCTTCATGCCCATTCTCGTTCCCTCCCATCTGCTATCCCGAACATCTCACTTGCAATGCAGCTATGGACTACTGTTATCCATCTTTTTTTTTTTTAAAAACAAAACCAAAACCAAAAACCACCAAACACCACCATTGGTTTCATTTGCCTCGTTAGCTACCATTCTCTTCTCTCCCGCTTCTCACCCCCACACTCACTCCTAAACCCAGTATTTAACTGCTGTCTGGACTTCCTCTCCTCTGCGCCTATCTTAAATTTCCTCCTATCTGGCTCCTGCCCCTTCACACTCAGCTGCCTTGCCAAAGTTTCTAATAGCCACTTCCTGGCATAATCTCTGGAATACTGCTTCATTTCCCTCCTGTCAAAATTATCAGCCTGACTCCTTTTGATATTTTGTTCTCCTTTGGTTTCCAAGACTGCCGCCCCAGAGTCGCCTCCTTACCGCTCCTTCAGTGCATGCTCCTCATACTCCCAGTTTCCACTGGGAGTCTGAATGGGACACTTAATCTGTCATTCCCTCTGTACTTGCTGTTGGGTACACCCACCCCACAAAATATAAACACGTAACATACACGTTCAGTAACGGTCTCGCTGGGATCTACCTCTCTCTTTCCGGGCTTCTTATCTTACCCGAATTAAAATCTCATTCTGCCCTTTTGGCACCTGCAGGATGGCAAAGCACTGGTTCGACATGTATGAAAGAGAGCTCCTCAACCGCAACAAAATGGGCCGGTAGCTTACCTGCTACCTCCTGCCCTGATCACGGCAGCCAATATCACCACCCTACTCCTCACGTAGGTCTCTCGCCTGGACACCATCCTTAGCTGGACTCGGCTCCTTTCTTTTTACCCAGGCCTAGAACCCTGCCCTGCCCTGTCCAGCCGGGCGGCCAACGCTCTCATGCAGAGTCTCATCACCTCACTTTTCAGTTTTGGCCGCATGCCTTTCTGTATCCTTTACAGGTGCACCCCTGCTCACCTGAACTCGCTCCAAATGCTGCTGCACGTTTCCTTTCCTCATCTGCCATCTGGAACGAGCCATCCTTTTCTCCGTATCTTTCCAGTGGTCTCACTTCTCAGATCAGGCATAAACTGATAATCGGCAACTTCAGCTCTCCCTGTACCTGCCCATATTCAGCACCAGCACCTACCTTTGACAGGGTAAGAGACAAGTAACCTCACGCTTTCTCTCCTTCCTAACTCCCACAAACTTGGGAAAAGTTCCTCAGGCATTCAGAAAGCCTCTTTAAAATGTCCTGTCACCATAAAGCCTACAAGAATCTCGACCAGAGTTAAGCGTGTACTTCCACGTTTGTCACCTGTGCTGGTTCGTATCCAGTTCTTGGGATGCAGTAAAAATAGAACAGCTAAGGGGCTGCCCTGTCCCCCTCGTCTTGCTCCTCTCTTGCACTGGGTCTGGTGGTCCACTGATCCCTCCCCGCCTTGGTAAAACCCAAGACAGCAACAAGAGAACAGTTCTCTGCTGGCTTAATCGGCTGAACCGTGGCTCTGTGAGCTGAGCTGCCTTTTGGCAGCAAACTGCTAAATCAGCTCAATCGCCTTGCCTAACTGCACTCCTAGATGCTAAAATATCTAAAACGGGCCATCTTTGGGTTCTTTGTTTATACAGCATCTTGTACCTAAGAGCCCACAATTAGGGCTTCCAGATAGATATTAGAGGTACTTGCTTCTATGTCATGTAAATGGTGGTAGGAAGAGGTAAAAAGAGCCTTTTTTTTTTTTTTTTAATTTAGCAACAATAATAATTCCAAGCAAAACCCTCCTTAACCATTACCATAACAAAGGACAAGTCAATCGCTTCAATCACTTTAAAAAGTTACATATGCAGAGAAAACAAAAATAAAGGAAAACAATTTGTCCAGCCTTCCTGAACTCCCCCAGACCGTGGCACTGAAATTAGCTGGAATATCCGCAGCATTAAGGCACTGCTCCTGATCGACAGGCTCACTAAATCTGGCCCAAACAACATGAAAAGTTCTACACAGTTTCTTTATTATATGCACTATATGTTAAAATATTTTACAAAACAATTTCCGTTAGTCCAACTAGAGTTTTGCTCTTAGAAAAAGCTGAATAATTTGGCGGTGAACAATAAAAACTAGCCAGTGCCTAAGTATATGTACCCTCTCACATTTCAGGCTCTGAAGGATAAAACTTAGCTTTTTGATCCAGTATAAATGTTGCTTTTACTTCAGCCACCAGTAATAGGAATTCAGAGAACTTAATGATATGTGTGTGTATAAAATTTAAGAAATAATAATAATAATTCAAATGGTAGGATGTTAAGAAACATCAGGAAAAAAAACCCCATCCTTCACTCAACTATTAATATCTCTCAAACAAGTAGGCAGGAAAAGAAGATTGTAATATACGGGAATGAGCAAAAGCACCCAGCGTATTTAAGATTCTGTCTGTCTGTACTCCCATAGCTCAAAGATGGGTGGGCCATTGATTACCATGGAAATAACTGGGTAGGAAAGAATGCCTGAAGAAGCAAGAACAAGAATAGCAGGGGTATTGTGGGCTCCAACCAGTTATCCCAGTCACTGGCAGCCATTTTCTTCTTTTTAAAGAGCCCACATTTTATAAAGAATGGGGCAGGTACAAATGTGTTTGCCACCAATAGTAAACATCATCTCCAGGTTTGACAGAGAGGATGCTATTTTCATTTTAAAAATTACTGCAAATATTTGTTAGTATTTTCAGCGTGAACATTCAGCTCGCAGGGTTAGAAAGCCAAAACCTGCAACCTTGTGACTATTAAGACGGGAATACTTACAGTTAAAATACCAGCACTTCTTAATACCAGCAAGTAAACCCAGCTAGACAAACAGGTTGTTCACGTTGAGGGCCACATTCCCACTCCTTTAATCAAACTGAAAGGAGTAGAATGAATGGCCATACTAGAAACTGTTGTTAAATGACGTGGAAAGGGTCAGCAAAGCAATGTTGGGCGAAGTCACTCTCCTTCTGCCATTACTTTTTAGCTGGCTTTGGCTTGGAAGCCCGAGGGTTTTTTTCTCGCATACGTTTTGTCCATGCAGCCATGGATTTCTTACAACCAAAGAAATATGTAATCTTTTTTTTTCTTTTGAAAATCTACTAAGCCACTGTGCTCGATAACATTGTCTGGTCCTCCTCCCGCAGAAATATACCTATATGGATATTAACACCTTCACCAAGAGGAAAACGCAACATAGGTGTGTAAAGGTAAACACATTCCATAACCACTGAGAGATCGTTTTAAAATAAATTAGAGTTTAAATAACCTAATGCATTGTTCAAACAAAATTAAAAAAAAAGTAGTGTAGAGTTTTACTCTTTTCAGGTTCTAGGGCATTTCAGTCATCTTTGTGTGAACTGAAATTGCAAGAGGGTATTTCCAAACAGAAGCAAAAGCAGCGTATCTAGATTAGATATGAAGAGCCACAATTGCAAAGGCAATGCTTAAACTAGAAAAATTCTATTTAAGGATGGTGGCAATTTCCAAAACCACAGAAGAAACGCACACAAAGAAATTCATACCACAATAAAAAACTTCCTAGCTATACCATTAAACTGAAAAAGCATTATGTTATCAGAAAGTTCCAGTTACGCAGGTTCACGGTATGACTGAGATGGGAGACACATTCCTCCCATCAGACACGCCTTTCCTCCACCCATAACACCTAGTTTTAAACACATGCTGAGGCTCAAGGGCCCAAATCTAGACTAGTGCTTTGTCTCATAGCAGACTTGGCCAAGGTCTTGAGAGGAAAATGAAAGATGGGCAAAAATCTGCCTAAAGGAAAAATTCTTAGCTTCCTCACTTGTCCGGAAGCATGACGGCTTCTCTATCACAAACATTTCTTCTTCACCTAACTCTGTTGCTTCTCATCATCTTGGGAACGCCCAACTCTGTGCTACACCCTTACCTTCAGTAACACCTTGTAGCAATGCATCCCCTGTAATCTACTGACAAGTGTATTTCTGTTTTGCAATCCCCATTGCAGAAACACATTAGATCCTCACTCCCTGGTTCCCCTTCTCTCTACAAGCAGCCTGTGAAGCTGACAAGCCCAGAATTCTGCATCAGGAAATAAACGCACTTCCAGGGAATCTCCATGCACAGTATCTCTTCGCAGTAACCTAACCACAGGTAAGAAAGGTGTGCGTGACAGAGGCAGGGTCTCCACTGGTAAGAAACAGCAGAAACATGGAGACCCTTAGCAGCTCTACTCTCAGGCAGCTTATCAGAGGTCTAGGAATACTCTCTTGCTGAGAAACTCCTATTTCTCCCTATTAACCTAAATGCTCCCCAAACACTTCTGCTACTTTCTGCCTACCCCACAGTATTCCTTCTTAGCCATTTTCTCTACCATCACCTCCCATGAGCTTAGGGCCTACTTCTCCACATGCCCAACATACCAAACCCTGGAAAATGACTAAAGTATAGGGCACTTACAAAAGCCTTTGCCTTGGCCTTCACCCGTTACTGTCTCCTTCCCACGCCACCAGAGTCAGCAGTGGAAATGCTGACAGTGTGAAGAAGAGATGGCTTTCCTGCTCTCTGTGCCAACATCACGGCAATCTTCAGCATCCAGGAGGAGTCCTGGCAGGAGTCCTGGTGCTGGGCCTGCAGCACTGTGGAGGGACAGGAAGCATTAGCGAGAACTGGTAGAGGCAGAGGGCCAGCGTACCACAACATCCCTTGCAGACATTTCCATTGTGTTCAAGTCAGTACATTAAAAAACAAAGTAAGTGTCTTGGGACCTACTTGTATGTCCTGCAGGCCCCACACGGAAGAAACCCTATCACAGAGAATGTCTACAACTGCAGTCAGAGGTATGCCTGAAGCTGTGCAGACAGACACAAAGTAGGTCTACCCCGGCTAGCTCATACACCAATAAATAGCTCAGCTGCAGCAGCAGAGGGCCAAGGACAGCTGCACAAAACCTCCCTGAAAAGTAGGGTAACACTTGTGTCACACACTGAGCTGTGCACTCCCAAGGCTACCCTGCTGCCAGCGCTCAGCTAGCAAACCGCTACCTGTTGCAGGGTTGCACCTACAAGCTGGAGATGCACATTTGACTGCAGACTAAACGTTCCCTGAAAAAGCCTGACATTTAGTAAGGAACACCTAAATGGGCGGGTGTAAGTTTCTTGCCGCTTCAAAACATCCTTTGTGGTGCAGCAGTTTGAGGATCGGTCCCATGCATTAAAGGTACTAATGCAGCAAGGTTTCCCCACATGTACCAAAAGAGAAATAGCGAGGTAAGCTGACCAAAAGCCTCCGCATTTATCTGTCCTAGGAAAATGTGCATGATTCTCTTTAAAAAAAGCTTTCCCCCTTGTTGCCAAATGTTATTCTCTGTTCTCTTTCCTGGTGTTTAACCATAATTTTACACCTCTGTTTCCTCTAGGTGCATTAGACAAATACACATTAGCCAGTCTGTGTACTTTGAGGAAACAGAAAGTTGTTATGTGTATTTGGATAGGTTATACTAGAACAGCTAGCCCATTAACTACTTGGTGAGATAACAATGTCTCTATTTTTAACACCCAAATTTGGATCTTTTAACTAAAAAAAAAAAACAGAAACAAAACCAACCCAAAACACCCAACAATTAACAAGAAGAAATGCAGACATGGAAAGACAAGAATGGCTGAAGAAATCAACAGCAAAGTAGCCTCTTCTACTAATGTGCCAGAAAATACAGATCTCTGGCAGATACAGGAGAGAAAAAAGCGAATTTCAGTGAACCTAATTTAATCATCTCTGCCAAGTGAAAATCAAAACAGGAAAAAACAAGTTAAACTCTTAGCTCCTCTCCCAGATTTTATTCCCTTCTCTGACAATATGCTTAGTTTTCCCATAGAAACTGTAGCTGGGTAAAGGTCAGGTTAGGACATCAGCACATACTCCAAAAACTCATCAGCGTAAACAAGTTAGAAAAGGTAAAGCATTTTTAAATGCTTTCAGTGGTCATCACCTTGCTCTGACAATGTTCAGTGTTAATTGTTGAGGCTGTGATTCCTCGTTCAGTTCCATGCCGGCAGACCATGTCTGCCTGCACAGGGATGTGTCTGACGTCAGTGGAATGCTAGCCAGGTGCAGTCATCTGCTCTCCCTGCTTTAACGCTAGTACCATATAGATGGATGAAATGATTCTCATAGCGGCATATAAATGACAATTATTTACCAGAAGAAATAGGCTGCTCTAATGTTCAAAGCTTCAGCCTGAAGTTGCTACCTCCTGCGCATACTAGTTCCACGTCAGATCCTGCACACACACCACGCCAGGGCCATTACTCAGGTGCAGGTTTGCAAGTGCAAGTTGTTAATTTTTAATTCTGTGGCAAGCTTTAGGAAGATTCCCCTTTCCTCATTTAGCAGAGATCTCTCACCTGCTTCCATGAAAGACTGCCTATTCGAAAAATGTCCTGGCCTACAACATTTGCCTTCTTAATTATGAACCCTCAGCAATGAAGACCAAGAATGATGAGTTTAAGTGCAACTATCAGTCTCTGTCTGGTGGGCATGGGGCTGCCCCAATGGCAAAGAACTTCTAGACTCTGTCTAGAAGGGATCTGGGCGAAAAAAAAAAAAAAAAAAAAGTCACAAGCAGCCAAGTATAGCAGATTTTAAGGACTTTAAGGCACGGACTGCAGGATTTCTTCAGAATTCCACACAGGAAGCCATTCTTTCTTAAAACTTCCAAACTGTTTGAGTGTCTTAGAAGCCCCAAGTCTCCTTTTCAAAAGTGTCATCAGCATTTTGTCTGTGTGCAGGCAAACAGAATCCACATTCCTTCATCAATCTCAACATGGGATCACATGTACTGTACTGCAACATTTGCTAACTAGGAAGGTCAATCTATTGTTGAATACAATTTTATCAGCCCCCTACCAATGCCCAGCCACATGTCCACAAAGCACCAGCAATGTTCATCAGAACAACAAGGGAAGCATGAAACTGCAGTTTGGAAAATTCTGGCATACAAGGGAAATGTATGCTCGTCTATTTATAAATGAAGTCTGAAGCTCGCTTCACTGATCATCCTATAAATAGTGACTTGCATGAAATCCAAAGTAGCAGATCTGGTATTTCATACATTCTTGCTCCTTATTCTAGAGCAGCAGTTTTCTGCAAAACTTTGCTTCCCCCCTATTGCTGTGGTCCTTTAAAAAAAGCTTTTTGAAGCTTGCTCCTATGCGCTTGAATTCAAGGTCCAAACACCTTTTTTAACAGGAGGGGAAAAAAAGTCAGAAGTACTATTTAGTCCTTCTCAGAAGGGCTATGAAGGGAAGCCTTCCTCCTCCAAGGCTGTACCTAACAACATTTACTTAACTATTTTCACTACGTATTTGAACAGTCACATTTGCGGGAGCATAAACATATCAAACTGTTGCAAACCCTGCCTGTAGTTGGAGGGAAGATTGCTGCCTCATTAGCACACTAGCTAAGGTAGGAAGAAGTTTTAAAGGTCTGCTAACATTCCGGTATTAGCAGTTGATCCACACCTATAGGATCCAAGCCATCTGTTAGAAATTTCATCACAAAGTAGAATTAGTGGATGGCTGAGGGGAATGTTGAATTGCAGAATTAAATCTTAATTGTGGGCTAGTTTCCTTGGCTCTTACTCTCAACTTTTATCTTTATTATAATTAGCCAGAGGTCACAATGCTTTATTCCTGTCTTTCAGGGTATAGGATATTACTAAAACTGCCAAAGCCTAGAACAAGTTAGAAGGCTATCATTTAATATATTTATGCTCTGGAAACAAAAACAAAATCAGAAAAAACAGCAAAACTTACACAGCAGGTGATGCTTCTTGCATACTTCCTCTCCAGGAATCCTGTCTCCTGGAGGGCAGCTTTATTTCCAGTTAACAGAGTATTCACCTCATCTTCAAAGGTCATGACTTTTTATCCAGGTTATTTTTATGAGCTGTTGACATTAGTGGAAAACCATTAATGTAAATTTTACACAGCCAAACAAACTGTGATAGGCTGTAGTAACACTGGCTGATGGAAAATCCCCCACTAGCCTGTCAAGACAGATTGGATCGCCTGCATGCCAAAAGTTATGTGCCATTTTTTGTCCCTATGAGCAGTAGCTACACAAGGATGCACTCAGCATACCTGTTCTTACTTTTCTGGAAAACACCATGTTGTGCTCTGCTCCGGGGCAACCAACAGTTCCAAACCTACATGGGATCCTTTGCAGCAAAACTGAGGTTTCGATTTCAAGGAAAAAATCCAGAATTTGCAGGCAATCCAGTTTCTTATAAAAGGCTTTTTTTCTGGGGAAAAACCAAAATGGCTATTAGGAAAGTTTGAAAAGTGGGATAGTTGATGGGAAGGAGAGGCCCTGTGAAATCAAAGACCGCCTATACTCTTTTTCCCAGTCCCCAAGTGCTTTTAGAGCCTCTGTGCTACCCGTGGAAAATGTACCACAAAAACCCAGGTGACAGCATAGTGATTTTCTCAGCCAAAAGGTGAACTTTTTTTTAAGCGCCTGACAGACCAGAATTTGATTTTTTCCTGCATTCACACTCAAGATATCACAAAGCACTTTACAAATCAATGCATTGCAGTGGTTCGATCATCTCTACCAAATGGAAGCCTAGAATAGAAAAATGGCCTTTATTACATGACAAAAGAGTCTGATGCCAGAATTTTAAGATGAAATATATAGAGTGGTAAAGATTTGTGATTGCACCTTTCCCCTCAAGTGCCTGGAACTCACTGGAAAATGTATATAGTTATTCAAAACACATATTGCTATGACAAGGGTCTAAATTCACAATGTTTGGATCTTATTCAGGAGATTCTGAGGCTGCAAGAAGGGTTAGGTACAACGTTGAACAAAATCAAAGCCATGGGTTACATAAAATACATTTTCCGGTACAAGGAACCGTAACTTATGCAATTCACATAAGAAGAATATCCAAAAAATATACTGAGCTGGATAAAAGTGTTTTAAACATGTGCGTACACACGTAGAGCACAGCCTTCTTAGCAGAGCCCTATACAAGACCATGTGTCTACCCAGCCTTGCTCCCAGCATAAAGACTGCTGGGAACTATTTTCAGCTCAGGCCCACTGGTAGATATGAGGCAGCTCCGCTGACTTAATGGTGTAACTGAGATCAGGATCTGACCAAAAGTTTTTAGAGAAAATAAATGGGGGGATTTTTTGGAAAGCATACACCACACTATATTATCGTTCTCCCCCAACCTTATAAACACAGCTAAACACTACAGAAACAAACAGTAGCTATGTTTACACTGGAGGAAGTTGTAGCTTGTCAGGATACAGTTGTATAAATAATTTAAAAAATAACCCAGTACATACTGCATGTCCTTTTAAAAAGGAAAATAATAGAATGGAAAATTCTATTTTCCCACCGTGCGCAGAAAGTCATTCTAGTGTCTGTGACTCACAGGCCCATGCTGACGCCTGTTGAAAGCTTCCTTCCTTGAGCTTTAGATCAGGCCCATGGTGAAAGTGATCTACATCTTTCCAATTAAGGTGGAAGAATTCAGTGTGCACTTTTCACTTGGAATACAAATCTGCGTACATAGCAGTTACATTTTTATTAGGTACAACGTGAAAGGAAAATAAGGGTTAAAGGTAACAACAAGGGGATACAGCATGAAAATGCAGTCGTATTTTGTGATTTTCAGCTATTTTTGTTTTAAAATGAGAGACTCACAGGGAGCCAAAAGAAAAAAAAATTAAAAACCCCGATGGTAATAGCGGTAACTTCATGCACACTTGTATATTCTGCTTCTGCTTGAGTAAAAACCTTGTGGTTTTTTGTTTTTTACTCTCATGAAAACAGTGCAAGTCAACAATAAAAATATACATCACAGAACTGTTTGGTATCTGTGTTTTGTTTGTAAAGCCCTTTCACCAAAAAATCACAGTTAGGTCTAAGCAACTAATAGGTTTGGGGATGGGAAATACATTTCACAGCTTTTCACCCTTCAGATTCTAATCTAGCAGAGTCAGGAGGAGAGAGATACTTACTGCTTCTAGCCAGCACTTTTTATGGCCATAGAACACTTCCCACCAGCCAGATGCTCGTAATACACTATGATCACTGACAGTAACTAATACACATGTAAGTGGTCCCAGCAGGGAGGCCAGGGAGTGAACAAGTTCTTGTTTCAGCAGAGACACCCCAAGAGCCAGACTAAGGCATATTAATAAAAGCATACAGGGAAAAAAAAAGAACAAAAACCTAACCTCTTACTCCCTGGTGCCTCACAAGCCCAGACATGCTCTATTATCATTGTCCTTCAGCTAATGAAACAATCCAACCCACAACACTAGATGGTTGTCCTGTAGGACCAGGGTGTGTTTTCAGTGAACTTCAAATAGAATCTGTGGTACCTCATCTAATTCTGGTCTTTAGTCCTTTTCAGATGCACGTTTTGCTGGACCTCTGGAGAAAAAAAAAAAGACTCAGGTCATGGTTTTGCCCTGAGACATAAGCCAGTGATATTGCTGTGCTGTTACTGCTGCATCCCAGGTTCTCCTGTTGTGTCGGGAGGAGACATAACCCTTGGCAGACTTGCCCAATAGGTGGTCTGCACCCATCCAGGGCAAAACATTGTTACTTCAGGAAGCACCCTGGGGCAGTGTCACGGTTTAACCCCAGCCAGCAACCAAGCACCAGGCACCTGCTCACTCGCTTCCCCCCCACCCAGTGGGGTGGGGGAGAGAATTGGGGAAAAAAAGTAAAACTTGTGGGTCGGGATAAAAACGGTTTAGTAGAACAGAAAGGAAGAAACTAATAATGATAATAATAACAATAATAAAATGACAATGATAATAATAAAACAACAATAGGAATATACAACTAACACACAATGCAATTGCTCACCACCCACCGACCGATGCCCAGTTAGTTCCCGAGCGGCGATCCCCCCGCCCCCACTCCCCCCAGTTTACATACTGGGCGTGACATCACATGGTACGGAACACCCCTTTGGCCACTTTGGCTCAGCTGCCCTGGCTGTGTCCCCTCCCAACTCCTTGTGCCCCTCCAGCCTCCTTGCTGGCTGGGCAGGAGAAGCTGAAAAATCCTTGACTTGGTCTAAACACTGCTGAGCAACAACTGGAAACACCAGTGTGTTATCAACATTCTTCTGGTACTGAACCCAAAACATAACGCTACACCCGCTACTAGGAAGACAAATAACTATCCCAGCTGAAACCAGGACAGGCAGGCAGCTCCCTCCCAGACCCACCTTCCCTTGTTTGTTCTCTACCTTGTGCTACAGCGACCTCACAAATCTACTTTATTTTCTNTTGCTAAGTAATGTTCAGTCTAAAGTCAAGGCTTTTCAGCCTTTGATGCCCAGCCAGCAAGAAAGCTGCAGGGGCACAAGAAGCTGGGAGGGAACACAGTCAGGGCAGCTGACCCAAAGTGACCAACGGAGTATTCCATACCATATGACGATTTAGGAACTGCGGCGGGCGCGTTGCGGCTGGGGCACTTCCAGGTTGGTCGGTCGGCGGGTGGTGAGCAGTTGCGTTGTGCATCACTTGTATATTCCAATCCTTTTATTATTATTGTTGTCATCTCATTAGTGTTATCATTATTAGTTTTTTTTCTGTTCTATTAAACCGTTCTTATCTCAACCCACGAGTTTTATTTCTTTTCCCGATTTTCTCCCCCATCCCACTGGGTGTGGGGGGGGAGTGGGTGAGCGGCTGCGTGGTGCTTAGTTGTTAGCTGGGGTTAAACCACGACAGGAATCCAGAAATGTAATGCAAAAGAATAAATGTTTGCTTTACAATCTGGGCCTCAGCTCTCAAAAATCAGTCCCACAGTAAGCAACAGCTCAAGCTGAGATAATACAGATTCATTATTTAACTAACAGGGACTCTCTTTCGCCATCTTCTATGGCTTGCAGTTCTCACCATTGCCAGGCCAAGCTGTCAGGAGAGCCTGACAATGGAAGTGATGCCAATAATTCATTTATTCCTCTTTCAGCACTCAAGACTACCCTGGTCTGTTCACCCTTAAGAGTTCTGGTCTCACTTCACCCATTTTTCTTACATGTTTTGCCACTTCTACAGCAGCTGATACTTATTGACTTAGAACCTGGAAGCTCTTGACACAGGAAAGCAGCCTGGACAGTGCCCTACTCAGAACAGTTGTTCCTTAAGAGGCTAAGACAGAAACAAGTTCCAGATTCAGACACATTCTTAAAAAAAGACAAGTTTTTCTAAAGGTCTTTGTCCAGATGAATCCGTATGGGTAAATACTCTGCAGAGTATTCCCATGTAGCAACGAGCACCCAGGGACGGCTGCTTAAAGGGTACCAAGGACAGTGCTGCAGCTGTGCAAGGGAAAGGTCATTTCATCAGCCAACAGCAAGAGCCGGAGACTCACAAAGCTGCAGACCCCATGACGGCTCCACACGTCACCATAAGGCACTGCTGGCCCCCTCCCTCAGAACCAGCGCTGTGCATGTTGCAAGGTCTTTGGGAGAAGCATTTCAGCATGTTCTCAAGAGACTCGCTTAAAAATGGGATGTCTCTGTCCGTGCTGGCTGATGAGAAAGCTGCACACAACGGGAACACGCCGAGGACATTACGTATTGCCTGAAAGAGCGTGAACACCTGGGGCCACGTTACTTTAGGCAGTTGAATCTGTCATTCTTAAAATGCCATCCTTTGACTGCAGTGACCACAAAGAGACAGACACATCACAGCAGCATAACTAAAACTTGTGTATTTGCCACCAGCTCAGGCCCGGTAAAAGATTTCAGCTGCAATTATACTTGCAATTAATTGTACCCAGTGTGTAAATTACACTCCCATCTTGTTTAAGAGTCTCCAATAACACCCCGCTCCCTGGCTGTATAAATCACTACATGATTCCGTACACAGACAACGACTCACGCTCTCAGTGAACAGCTCTCAAGCTTTAAACCAGCTTCGGTGGCTTGTAATGAAGTGCTGATTTTGACAAAGTTTGGACTCTTTCACAGGCATCTCATTTATGTGTGTGCATCCCACCTGAAAAATCATTTTCCCACTGGTCTTCATTCCCTTGAAGAATCTGGTTGGCACAAAGTCCTCCTTTTTTTTCTTTTTTTTAATTTCACAACATTTTTTACTATTTTTTTTGACTGATCGATCTTGGGTCAGAGGAGCAGAGAAAGATGCCTAAGCTTTTCATATCCCAAGAAGGGGCACACTGAAAAGTGTGGAATTTACTTCATCTTTTTATTCAGAAGGCTTTTCTATGAATCCTATCAATGCTCTTTTCTGTCCTAAGACTGACCTGAATATTTTATCACTGGAGGCCCAAACAAAGATCTCTGAAATCAATGGAGATGTGCTCATCTATTTCATTAGTGTTTTGCTTATAACTTTAGGCAGGAGAAGTAAGAGCAATGTAAAACTTTACAAGTTCAGAAATCTTCATAACTGACTTTGACATTATGACAAGGGAAGAACCTGGCCAACTCCCACTCCTACTCTCCTTTGCCTTCCAGGAGAAAAGGATGACATTACTTCTGTCATTACTGTGAACGCTGCTGGAATGCTACACGTGCTTTTGAGGAGTACTCTTGAGAAAAAAAAAAAAAAAGCTAAATACGGGGAAAGGATCAAAAAGAAATATAAAATTCTTTTAGATCTAAAAAGCATGCCATTTATGAAATCAAGATGTTAATTCTAATTTATCAAGCAGAGGTCAAGAAACTACCTAGTGGGTTTTGTATGCACTGAAAACAGAATACCCTTCAGACTTGAATCCATCAGGGAAATACAAGATCCACCTGATGAAGATAATGGTAGATAAAGTCACTACAAATAAAGTGCAAATTTTTCCACCCATGTGAGTAATTAATTGCAGAACTGTTCCCTTTGGGATGTACTGAGATGTCATGAACTCTCTAGCAAATATCAGAATAAAATGCATTTCTGAAAGCGATCCAGTGGCTTCAACAGGAACTTCTAGCTAGACGAAGAAATCACTCATTGAGCTTTGACAACCTATGCCGTGGAAACCATACTAGATAATCATGGTGCTTCCTTCTAGCCTTAAAGAAAAAAAATGTACATACACTTAATTCACTTCACTTTTGCCACCTACAAACTAAAGAGTCACCTGTTGATAGGTTAATGCAAATAAAAGACTTACTTTCACCTCCAAGTAGAACAGTTGAATTCTATGCCATTTATTCTTCCTAAATCCTTAGCAAAAAAACTCGGAACCTACACAGGAGGAATGGGTGAAAGGATCAAAAGATTTATTAGGGCCAAAAGTACAAATGTTCAAATCCAACTCCATTCTCCCTGACCTCCCATTTTTAGGAAAGTTAATTATTGCTGAAAACTCTCCCTTTCAGTCAAATGTTGTTGACTTTGGCCAGCAGCTCCAAACGATATTGGGGAAGAGGAGGACACAGATGTATAATTCCACGTTACCAGGCTAAAAAAACCACTGTAAAATAGTCCAGGTTTGTTGTTGCTAGTCTTCCCTCTGCTTCGGTGGAGTTGAACTAACAACTGAGTTACGGAAGGAAGCTGTAGAAGTCTTCTCTGATTCCCTACACCCCTGGATAGTTGTTCAACTCCTTCAAAGCATTGTGAAAACGCCTCTTTGCATCCCTTAGTCTAGAGACCGTAACATCATAGCCTGCCTCTTTAATTCACAGCTGAAAGTTTGTGATAAGAAAAAACAGGAAACAATCTTACAAATAAACAAAGACATGTTCAGGGTGGATCTACATCCACCTAAAAATGGAGACTTTCCATTATGGAATGTACCTAGTAATAATCCATATCTGCTTTTCACAGTAAAGGCGTATTCATTCAATGTATTTCTACACTCTAAAGTTCAACAAAGCCTCCAATCAGAACTTTGCTACAGTTCAGAAAAGCCAGTGACAAGAAGATAACCTCACTTTCCATCCCATGGCTGTCTGGAAATACCTTACTCTCTCTATGACAAATATACTTTAGTTGTGCACATAATGCCAACAGATAAGACCACTGTACTTAAGAATGTCTGTGGCCCACGCCGAGCCTCTGTCTTTTAAGGTACTTACATTTTTTCAGTATCCATAACAGTTACAAAAAGGCTGTTTGCTACTTGCCATCAGATCTCAGAAACAATTATTTTTTAACTTAATAATACAAAAAAATTTAAAAGGCTCAATTTCTTCCTTTCTTGTAGCACCTTTACCTAGCTGGCAGGACTGGAAGGAATGGAGACAGTTTGCTTTAAAAGGCAGGCAGATAGTAATTGCTTGAAAACATAGGCTTCTAATAAATATTCCATGCCATAACTAGCTCACTGCAGGCCAAGGTGCCCGCTGGCCTCACTGGAAGTTCCCAGTACAGACCAACTGCTGTGTGGGTTCGATTTGCTCCTCGCACACAGGACAGAGCTGGGAGCCTGCAGAGTCAGAGCGAGCCGATTCAAAACAATGTTTAGAAACTCATCAGCACAGTAGACTTTAACAGCTCCTCTTCTAACAAGCCAGAGACCGATTTGGGAGTTGAGGTAATCTGTCACTGTCTGAACACACGCTTTCACCAGTCTCACGATCCACACAGCAAACACATGAAAATACGCCAGCGTTAGGGATGATTCCCTCCCTCTCTGCAGTGAAAGAGGTTGCAAAGGCTCTGAAAGACAGTGTTGCCCCAAATGAAATGTTTTTGGAAATAAAAGCATTTCTGAGAGAGACTTGCGTCACACCACCCACGGGCTGTAGCTGCAGCATTGGCAGCTGCGCCTGCTTTACTCACCCACAGCCAGTCTGTTCCGAAGATATGCCACCAGGTGTTTACGGGAGATGAACAGGAAGCAACTGGTCTTTGCAAGGCCTCACAGTTATGCTTTCCGACAAAATACCATTTCTTGAATATATTACCAGAATTCAGTTTTCCAGTTGTCTCATTTTAGAGAGTTTTAACATCATGCTTTTGGGCTAGAGCTGAGGGACTAGGGGAGAAGTTAAATTAATTTAAAAGAGCAACAGCAGCTCTCTTCTGGCGAGGACATTGATCTGGGAAGAGGCTGCTGTGCCCACAGTGAACTCTGGCTCATGCTCCAGCCAATAAAGATTACAGGCATCGTATCTCACAGCCATGACAGAGCTGATAGAGTAGCTGTGTTGCTAGCACTTACATTTTTATCAGAAATTGTATGACACCTAGCATTTTTTCTGAAGACCCTGCTATTAGAGTCAAGTCATTGCATAAGAATATCAGATCTCTTTACAGGTCATGCTGTTCTACCCCTCAAAGAAAAAAGTAAGTTTATTTTCTTTTTTAGCTGTTGAAAAATGCTTTAAAATGCATCAGAGACCTCTGAAAGCTGAAAATCTGAAAGGCAAATAAAAAAGTTCACCCACCTTCCTTTTTTCTTCAATCTCATGAGATTCAAAAGTCTACCTCCTTTTCAGGAGGACCTAGTCTGGGGGATTTGGAACTTCAAGGCTAGCAACAGTGGCAGTGAAATGAGTGGGTGGTCCAAGCGAAGAGAAGGATATCAAATAAAGCTCTCTTCTCCTCTGATTATGAACATAAATCAACAGAACTTCAGGGAGTCCAGGGAGAAATCCACTAGTCTATGTTGCAAAATGCCTGGGCTTATCTGGCTACTTGGGCTTTCGGAAATGAGATCTTCACACAGGCATGCAAAGTGGAAAACAAAACAGGTTCTGGCCACAGATGAAACTCTTTTGTTAGGAGAGTGGATGTGGAAATCCAATTAGCTCTTTACCTCTCAGATGAACCTTTCAGGTCACAGCTGAAGCACAGTAACATACAAGGGTGGAGAAGCCTGCAAAGCCAGTCCTAGGGCTGCATCCGCACGGTGCATAAACAGAGAGCTTTGGTTCCTGGTTCTGTACTTAGGATTTTCCATAAGGTGCCGATTTCATTTTAAAATATGACTTTTACGTAACTAGTACATTTTGTGCAAAACTGGTTAACTCTACACCCTCAAAATATCATGCGCTTCCCAGCACATAAATCCCAGACCTTGACATCTAAAGAATGCTTGGCAGATCCAACAAGAAACACAGCCAAGCTAGATGTCTAAGGTATTTGTTAGGTTTCCAGTCAGCCAAGAATATTAACACCTTGCCCATACTTAAAAGGAGTAAGATTTTTGTGGCACTGGAGACAGTGCATGAAGAAGTGATTATAAGAGAGTTTTCAGATGTTCTGCAAAACGTTTGTACGCTTGGTTGGCTTTGAATGCACGTGTCATGGAGAGAACCCTCCAAGATCTGCAAATACGAATTCAGAGTGCTGGCTGGACCTGGTAACCTCATCCAATTTCTTAGGACAGAATCTTTTTCATGTGCGCACATAGATGGAATTATCTGGAATCCAAAACAGCTGAACGGGAGAGATTCTCTCATGTGACAGCCTGCCATTTCTCAGCTGTTTTTCACTTTCTCTTCAGAAAACTGCCATTGGAGGAAAAACAAAGAGAGTCTGCCTTTCCAGTGCCTCAGAGAAAAATAGGAGTGGAAGGGATCCCAGAGGACTGCTTAACCTATCTCCCAGCCCTCGGGCACAACCAGACCTGTGTTTGAGATTCATATTTTAACAGGCCTTCAGTCACAGCCTCCACAATGTTCCCTTCCTTCTCTATGCACCTCTTCAACCATTCTAATTCTAAAAGTTTGCCCTAAAAGCCAGCCCAAATGGTGGCACATCCTAAAGCAGGACGGTGGGATTTTCATACTGTATTGACAGCCCTCGGGTTTTTATTGGCATGACTTTATTACAGGCAATGGAGCAGTTTTGCACCAGCTAAGGGTCTCGCCAGCACCTGATGACATCAGTAACAAGCTGTGGGCAAGCAGGCCTGTGCAGAATATCCCCCCAGCTTTTGCAGAAATCAGGACAACTTTTCATGGAAGTCCAGGAGAGATCTCTTTTAAAATCCAAACTAGATTTTACTGGGTTTTACACAAAACCACTCCTGTTTACTGTAGGTGCAGTGAGGGAGCAGCGTATGTTGGCTGCAAGAGCTGGGAGGAACGGAGCCCTCCGTGCCAGAAGATAGCAGAGGCCACGGGATCTGGCCCCGGCCCACTGGCCTGCTTCCCACTCCTCAGGGCCAACAGGTCTCCGCCCAAGACACAGCCTGGGCTGCGGACTTCCCACCTCTTTCCAAAACGCCAGCAGGCTCTGGTTTTTGTGCTGAAGCCCCAGACAAGACTGCAGACTGGAAGGCACGCACCTTCTCCCACCCACATTCCCTCTTCCTTGCTCCTCTAGCCACAGCAGAAGGGAGGAGGGCAGAGGCAGGCAGGGAGCTGGCCTGCAGGCACCAGGCCACCTGCCTACACCCTGGGCCGCTGGCTCCTGGCAGCCCCCCAGGATGGCTGCTGGGGATGGGGAGGGGTTGTCCCCTCCTAGGAGGGGCTTGCTCCCAAGCAAGATGAGCGGCGGGGAGGGAGGACAGAACTGGGTGCGGTAGGAGGAAAGAGAGGAGATCCTCTTGCCAAATGCATTTGCAGTTTTTACAAACAGCAGAAATCTTCCTCCCACTGTCGACTCGGGCAGAGCACGCTAGAAATCCACGCTAGGGCAGCGGTGGCCCGCTTGGTACTAGATCACAGCAATAAGGAGCTCAATCTATAAGGCAGTTGAGCATTGACGGGACATTATAGGCCAGATCCTGTTCTTGTTTTCCACATTTTTAACTACGTCATGACAGCCAACAGCAATCGCAGACGCTGCCTGCAAGCTCTGCAGCTACCCCCCAACCTGTGTACGAGCCCCGCATTTGCCTGCATAAAAAGATCCGTGTAGAGGCACTGTCCAGTGTGGTGAAACACTTGCAGATGCCTGCTGTGACACCACCGCTCAGAGCCCACAGGCCAGCCACTCCCTCTGCTGTAGATTTTCCAGCAGTTTCCCAAGTTATTTTTAAATTATTTCATTGATTCAGGCACATTTCAAGGCTCCAATATAATGCTCATATTTGGAAGAAAAATGAGATTTCCTTTTCTTCCACCAGCCTTTCCTATTCTGCTCCCTGTTCTTTTGTCACAACGTTTCTGCCTATGTCTGGGTTGCAGGAGAACTTCCCTGTCACAAGGGACAAGCATATGCCTGAAGGTCAGGATCAGCTTGCTCTTAGCAGCCGACTCGCACAGGGAAGGCTGGAAATGGGACCAAGCAGGCACAGAGCCAAAAGCATCTTCTAGCATAATCTGGTCCCCGTTGACCTTGGAACTCCAGGAAAGATTTGGGCCCTACCCAAATGACCCCTCCTCTGGCTTTTCCTGCGATGCTCACACTGCCAGGCCACGCCTGTGCAGCAGATAGGAGCCAATACAACCGATTCAGCTGCCACCAAGTCAGTAAAAGCTTTTCCACCCCTTTCTGCAGCTCCACATGCACACGCAAACCTGACTCTAAAAGGAACAGCATTAAAGTTGTAGTCAAGCACACCACATGTAGAAATGCCAGAATTTAAGGATCAGAGACTTCACAACTAGGCATAATTGCATGAATGCCCCTCTTACCTAGGCCACAATGTCCCCCATTATCATTTCCTTCCCCCGCAATAAAGTCTGGGCAAACTGGATTACATCTTGGGCAGGTTTGTCTTCCTGCGAGACTTAGAGGTTCCAAGGGCAAGAGAATTCATCAGTCATGCATTATGTACTCTATTACATTGTTGCAGCAATTACTTACCCTCCTTGCTGAAAGCAAGACCCTTGGAACAAAAAAAACCAAACCACTGCTCTGACTTCAACTTTTCAGCATCCCCTTCCACCTCCACAGACAAAAAGCTGCTTGCGCAATTTTAGTTCAGCCTTCTTTGTATTATGAACTATTACACACTAATTTTTCCATTGCGCCCCAACCTTCTTTCTGTCTCCAGGAAAAGTGGTCCCCAACAGCAACGAGTAGATACTCTGTTTTCTCCTCATTTTCTAGGTGTTACTTCATGCCTGCCTTTCTGCTCTTAACACTGCATTTCTCATTTGTTTCCTAGGTTGTCTGGGTTGGTTTTTTTTTCCCTGGTGCTCCCAACTAAGATATCCTGCTGCTTCCTAGCCCTCACAGTCAATCCCCAATTTTTGGCTTCCAATCTCTACCTGTTCATCTAGTCAGACTCAGGCTCCCTGAAACCTCTCTGTTTCATTCATGCTGATCTACTAAATTCCACTCTGCCAGCCCTCGCCCTTCCCCTGATATATCCCTAAAAGGTCTGTCTCCTCCCTCTATTAGAGTCAGACTGCCTTGCCTTTTTAACTGCCTTGCCTGGCTACTTGCTGTCCTTCACGAACATCAGATACCTGAGAGCAGGCTGTGCAGCAGCAGCCAGTTAGAAAATGTCCATGCAGCCCCAGTTTGGCTTCCAAGCTGCCTATCATAGCTGCATCAGGCCATTCCCTGTGCAGTGCTCGAGCAGTCTTGCAGTTTTCACTCAGTGAGTCATCCAAGGCCTGTTTCATCACACACTATCCAAACCTTGAACCGTATCCAGGACAACACATCTCCAAGTACCTCCCCTACATCAGTGAATCAATGGCAGTTGTGAGTACTCCCAGGCCAGGCGCAATGCTCAGTGGTATCCCAGGGAAAGCTTTCAGTAGCAGCAACTGCAGCACTGGAAGACTGCTCTGCACTGCCTCCTGGAGAGCCTCCAGCAGGAGAGGCAGTTACCCACCACTGTAGGCTTCACAGGTACTTCCTGACAGCACAGCAGCACCAAGATTCAGGAAGACAGTTCTGTGGGGAGAGCGTTTTAATGGCTTTTAGATGCTCCTTCCCTTGGTTCTCCTCAACCTAATTCCGCTCCTGCCTTTCTCTGTCCCAGTCCCAGATCCCTCTGCTCACCTTTGGCTCCGGATGGGTGCCACATCTTAGCCCCTTACCTACTTCTCTGATTAGGTCTCCTTCCCTCCTTATTTCCATCTCCCAACTAAGATCAGTCTGCTTTCTCTTTTTACTTCCTGCAGCTGGTGTAGCAGCCAGGGAATCAGTGAGAGGGCAGGAAACACTGTTCCCCTGAACTTTATAACCTACAGCTTTTGCCCATCAGTAGGAGGAAGAATTGCCATGAATGGTATGTTCTGAGGTGGGCCTGTGCCAGAACATGCTCAGTGCCAACAGACTTTTCCCTGACTTTAGCTGACAAACTCTTAACAAGTCTCTCCTTGGTAGATGGCGTTACAGGTTTTCTGAGGTTTTATAATGACTACATTCACACTACTTACACAGAAGCGGCAAACCACACATCTGTGGTAACTGCCTTCCTAAACAGCAAGTCAATAAAGTTTAACCAATCTATAAAAAAAAAAAAAAGAAATCATATAACATGGAACACACTTTGTTGTGAGAAAGAGCTGAAGTGCTTTAGTTGAAAGTTAAAAAACCCACAGCAAAAGCAAGTTCAACTTGAGCCTGACACACAGGGCAAGATACTTTAGTATAAAGAGTTCAAATTTGATGTTTACAAGCTACTGAAAAAGGGGAATTGGAAGTCTCAGTGTATCTGTGTCTTTTATTGGCACAGCCACCTGAACTTTCTACAGTATGTTTTCTTAGCAACTGAAGCTTTTTGGGAGATATCAATGTCTTAAGATAGCCCCTGCATGTGACTTTTCTTTTGAGTTCTTTTTGAGATGCTTTACTAGTTACACTTTTTGGTGAAAAAAACCAAAACTTGTTCCCACCCTTCTGATCTCTGCTCTGCTGCAGCCATTCACACTCAGCCATCACCTTAAAAAAATTACAGGCAATTAATTTCACCAGAGGCTCTCCTCTCTTGCAGCTCTGTTTAGGAAATGTTCAGCCATGTCAAGCTCTTTTGGGTATTTTTTCCACTGCTCAAAGCCAGGCCCTGTGGCACTCACATCAAACTGCTGTTTTGCCCACCTCCAGTGATGCTAGAAAGGATTTGCCTTAACCAAAACCAAATGTCCTGCCTTCCCTCTTCTGAAAAGAACCAATGTAAATTGATTGCTAAGCCTGAAAGTCTGTCACTGACATTTCCTAGAACAAGAACATTTATTTATCTTCTCCTGAGATACACAGCTCAGCTGTGCAAACAATGGACACTTCTAAGCAAGCTAATAAACCTGCAATTAATGTTTAAGAGTTGTCTAATGGAGAAGACAAGTTATTCTTACAGTCATAAGAGAAAGAAATTAGGGTAAACGATATTTAACCCATGAGCAGCAAGCTGAGCAAAAAACTATGGCTATTCTAAGAAACAGCAAAGTTGGTGGAAAAAAGGCCTAGCAATTTAAAGCAGGCCTTTTGTTCATAACTTAAAGGTGGAACAATGCGTGGGCTCAAGCAATGTGAAATGTCCTCTGTGGATCTGGACCTGTCAGTGACTCTTTCTAGCCCCATATGTTGCTGTCCTGGAATCCAAAGCTCTGAGATCCTATACCCTCCACTTAGGTTTAGGCACAGTAACTCACGCAGTCAGTCATGCACCAAACACTGAGGAAATGGTTAAGAGATCTCCACACCCTAACCTCTCTGTCCCTCTTCTGACTGCTCGGGGCCCCCCAAATCCCTCTTAGTCCCTTCAAAGTAATTGCAGTAAGATGTCCTGTCATCACATAGAAATACTGCATTTGCTTGGTACGCTTCTGCAGCGCTTCTGCACTGACTTGCAGAGGGAGTACCACAGCAGTGCACAGTTGCTCGCAGGCTCTGCAGCATTTTTCAGGGGTGAAGTGACCCCTTACTCATCAGAACTAGTAACACTGGTCTATAGGCTTTGAAGGTTACGGATGTCGGTACGAATACAGAGCTCCTTTGAGCCTGGTAAAGGCCTAGCCAAATGTTGAAAATTAATTTGCCCAATATTAGTAGTAAGCCCTAGTAATCAACTTAACTCGATTTCATGAAGTTTTGCCAATCTTAACATTCCCACTCCTTGCATGGGCATCTCTGCTCATTACTAATGAAGACTGATATTCAGCACAGACCTGTCATTTAAGGACTTGGACTACTCACGATCGAGACAGATGCTCCTTTTGCATGGCAACAGAGGCTGTACCACCGAGACCACTGCACAGGCACATTTTACTATACTCGCTTTAAGAAGGCAAAAGGCATAAAGTATGTGGAGATTGGAGAACAGGGCAAAGCAGCAAGGCTGTCAGTGCTTAGCGCCTCTGAAGCTTCACAGCTCTGAAGATAAGGTTTTCAAGGGTCAAAGTGCTGTGATTTTTAATTGCCACAGAAAGAGCTTAGCACACAGACCTATGCCTTCAGATCTGTCACTTTGTTCCCAGGGCCCAGATATCATCAACACTGCCATAAAAGAGCTGTGAACTGGAAGAGCAATGCGGACATTGAAATGTAAATGAGTATACAACCATCTCGCTTGGCTCCAGGATCTATTACTTGCCCCCACTGACTTTGGAACTAGTGGAGGGCTTAACAAAGCGGGGCATAAGCACTCAATTATTATGGACATGTGTTTACCCTGCAGATGTATCTGGATGGCCTGGCAACTTGTGTTGTAGGAAGGATGTGGGATAATTTACGATAACAGAGTCAAGTATGTGTTGTTCCCCTAAACTGTGCTTATTGGCCTCAGATCCTTATCTCCTCGACACTCAAGAGCGGTGCCTTACAGATGCTGGAGTGCCTTGAACTCAGCTAGCATTGTGGGAAAGCTCAAGAATTGGAACAAAAGGCTTCTTGCAATGAAAAACACTCCTTGGGCAAGTAGAGATGCTCTCGCCCATGCCCTGGAAAATAATTCATGCTAAACTGGACCAACCTCTGCACAAGTCTGAACAGCTCCCACTGAAGTCCACGTGAGTCACTCTGCCTTATTTCAGGTTTGAGTTTGTCTCAGCGCCTTTGCTATAACGCTCCCAGGAATGTGCTGCCCTTTTCTGCACATTTCAGTTTCTCTGCTTGCTTTGATTAGTTTCAATGCTGCTGAAAGTTTCTGATTCACCACTGCCTGTACTCGCCCATGTACCCACAATGTTCACTTCCCCATCCTGCCTCCCTGCTGCACGGTACCACGAGCATCTTGTGGTCCTCCTATATGGCTAAGGTGGCAACACACATCTTGTGGACACAGCCTCACCCCAATCCAGCATCACTAAACGCTAATGGAAAGACGCTCAATGACTTTGACTGTCATTTTCTTTAAGGTCTGAGAAAGCTACCACTCCATTTCACTGCCGTAACTCTGTATCACAGTTTTTACCCTTTGTTGAATTCAAACCAGAAGTGCACTCTGACCAATGGTTCATTCCGAGCCACATTCATCTTTGCTTTGATTGATAAGGCTTCACATCATTCTAATCCACATGAAGCTGCTCAAGAGATGGATCCGTTCCATGTAGGCTTTTCTTTTAATTTACCCAGGTGCCCTTTGATCTTGTGAATCTCTGTATTTAATTACGTGAGTTGAACGACCTTCATATCATATCTCCTGATGCACTTAGCTCAGGTCTTTCTTTTCTTTTTGGTTTGAGGGAGGAGAATGCAATTCTTGGAAGCACAGCTCTTTAATTTTAATAGGTTACAAGTGCAAGAGTAAGCTCACCTTCAATTGCTCCTCATTGTTGATGCATGAATAAACAACTGGCAGGGGAAGGAGAACATTACAAAAAGGTGCTTCTAGATGAATAGATTCACCAGCCGTAAAGGGCCGCAGTGATTTCCTGGAGCACAAAGGCCTCGGTGGTACTGCTCTGCCACTTGCAATGAGCATAAATGTAGTACTTGACAATTCTCCTTGACTGCTGAAAAATAATACAAAAAATAAAAACAAGACAGGATTATGAGAAATAAAAAAAAAAGTCTAAACTGCACCTCAAACTAGCAGTGCAGAGCATGGAAGGAGAACTGTCGTTCTGCAGTAAGCAAAACAGGTGAAGAAGTGTGATACAACAGAAAGTGAAGCTGGGAAACATTCCTCTTACTGCATTTCTGTCTCTTTGTATGGCTTGAATGAGAGTTTGACCTCTTACGTTTGTACTCCAGAACATTCTGGGATGCAATGACAGTAATGTGATCATGGCAGACTTAAATTACCATGCAGGCAGGTGAGGACTCAGATCACTGGGCTCCAGTGAAATGGAATTACTCCTTGGGCCCCCTGTGCCAGCTTTATGCAAGCTTTGTACCACCAGAACATTAAGATCAGCTGGCTTGAGGATTTGGCCAAATAGGTTGGATTCCGAGCTAGAGAAGCACTTCATTTCAATACGGCAGCTGTACTGTGGAGTTCACCTTTGGGTAGGATCTTCAGAACCCACTCCTCAGTGGGTGGTGCCAGGCACCCACAGCTGGGCTAGAACAAGCTACCTCGACACGAGGTACTGTTATCAATGCAACAGTACGGCTCGCCAGCCCAACTTGAGTACCCTGCTCCTTTGCTTATTAGCTGAGCTAGTACCCCTTTCAGATTATTTGTTTTTAATCCCTGCCTGCAGGGAACTGAGCCTTTAAGAGGCTCTGGAATGGGCCAACTGGAATGGACTGTTACATTATGTACGTAGCAGCTCATACTTGATGATATCTAGCGGCTGGGATTCAGGCATCAGGAGGACCACCTTTACCTGTGCCTGGGTCTTTGAGGCACCACTGAACAACACACTCCTTGTGTCATCCTAACTCAGCAGCGATTTACATGGTTCCCTAATGCACAAAACCAAAATCTGTATCTAAAATTAAGTTTCTACATTAGCTATGCATGGTATAGCTCATTAAAAATAGATAGTCCTTTCAAGCTCTGACACATAAGCAGGGAAATATATTGCTCAATATGCACAAAGTACCGAAATAAAATATCCATTATCTGCATGCCCCTGTTTCAGCAGAGTACTATGGAATGTGGTGGTGATTGCAACAGCAAGATTTTGCTGTCCTGCCACAGACCATCCCTGTTGTTGGGTTATGCATATAAAGCTGTTAGGAAGGTGAAGGAAGTGAGGTCAGTGAAGTGGCTGACCATACTGTGGCATTCCGGGTCTCACGCCGCAGGAACAGGCCTTTGCACAGTGGAACAATCTAACTTTTACTGTTTCTCCCTTGAAGGTCAAACTGAACAGGAGTGCAGGAGCACTGGAAAGCAGCCAGCTTCAGAATTCCCACAGCAAGCACGAAACAGTCATAGGTGCTAAAGAGTTTTACTATGGACTCCCTGGAATAATGAACTCGCAAACTTGTTTCTCCACAGGCAACAAGCAGTACTGTAAGGCCACGGCGGAGCCCGATGACACAACCCTAAAGGCAGGGTGCTTCTCACACCAAGAATTCTCCCCATACCCGAACATTTATTGAAAGGCCAGCTTTGTTAATGAGACCCCAGTAGCCAAATCTGACCCTTACACGTTTCCTTTTTGATGAAGCAAAGGGGCTGCTGTTCTCTTTCTGAATATATTGTCTCACACAGAGAAAACAATGCATTGTTTTGTTGGTACATGCTGCTTGTAGTCCAGACCTTTGCTACAGGTTAAGCATATGAGGAAAAATCATACCCAAACATTTTGGCAAGCCAACCCCATCTGTGTGATGGTTTGTAAAAATGGTAATAAAACAAGGCACAGATGAAGTGAATTGGAAGTCCCATCGATAGAGACTGCAAAACATAATACTCGCTTATCTGTTGTGGATCCACACTTCTTTTAGATTAGACAGACTGCTTACAAACGTGTTTCTTAACATCTGTGAATAGTGCATGAACCAGCATTATTGAAAGAAAACCAAAAAAGATGATGCCTTATGTGCTGGAATAGGATTAAACTGTTATTCAAGCTCAATTAGCTGACTCACTATTTTAACTCGCTACCAGGAAAGCATCAAAGCAATTCATGGGATATATGGCAAATACCTACTCTACTCAAAGGATGAATTCTGCAGCATGTAAAGGTGTAGGCATGTGTACATGGGGTGTGCACAAAACAAGCAAATTCAGCTTCTCCAAAAGATTTGTTTTGTACCAATGATTCAGTCCCAGAAAAGACGTGATTTGCCAAATACGATTCTGATGGTAGTCCTGTAGCCTGAGTCTCCTCTTCAGAGTAACTTGCTAGACAACAGGTCTGTGTGAACAAACATAGGAATCTTTATTAGGCCTTTATTAAATCCTCTGTATACACGCCCAACTGTCTGTTCTCACTGAATTCTTTACAAAATCTCTTAAGCTGTAATTGCTATACTGTAGCCTCATCCACGTCATCCCTGGTGCTGCAGACTCATTGACCAATTAGTGACCTAAGCTCCTGTAACCTAGGAGATCAGGAGGCAGTATTTTAGATGAATGTTAGAATATTCAGAGACATTTCCCGAGATGTGGATTTTGGCTCTGTTTAACATTTTACTACATCAGCAGATCTGCAGTGCAGCTAATTAAAGCTAGGCATGGCTGGCACACTCGATCTTGTAATATTGCCACCATTATTATAGTGCCTTGGTACCTTAAATTCATAATAAGATTCTCAAGATTCCCGCAAAGTAGGAAAGCATCATCCTTGTAGAGGAAGTGCGGATGATAAAAATTGACTGGCTCACTGTCACTATGGGGATGGAAGAGCTCTGAGCTAGGAATCAAACACAGATCCGAGTCCTAGCTGAATGCCTAAAGCCAGATGCCCATCATTCTGTTCTAGCAAATTCCTTCTGCTATTTTTGTCAGGAAGAACCAAAGCTTCCAAAACCATTTGCTTCCAAAGGTCTGAGAAATCACTCAGCCTAGAGATACAGGTCATGACGAAATCATCAGGATATCTTGCCTTTGCAACATTAAGATGCAAGGTTAATATAAATCATGTAAAGACCCGTTTCAGTGACATGAACAGCAATTGCTAGGTGAAAACGGTTTGTAGCTTTGTAAAGCATGCCAAATATGCAAAAAGCATTACAAAATAATTCACTATTATTTAAACAAAATTATTTTTCTATAATTTTGTATTCTGGAACTATTTTGATGCTTAGGCTAAAAAATGAACAAGTCTACAAGTTCACAATAAAACAGTCTGGAAGTAGTGGGGTTTTTTTTAATTGAACAAAGCTTATAACCCCCATTACATTACTGTAAACCACTCCGTCAGCATGCACCGTACCAATACGTAGCAATGTCACAGGAACGGGGTCTTAATTTTTGTTGATGAGATTTTATTCCACGTGGTAGAACTCATCGCAGTAATGCAAGAAACCCAGACAATGAACAAATAAATGAACATCTGAAGGTAATTTAGCTGTCTATGTGATAAGACTCCTGAACACGACGCAAAACAACGTCAGGCAAAGCCACTTCACTAAGAGCAGTTCTGCTACATGAGCCAAATGCTTAGACAGGGCTAAGCCATACCTCTCAAGCCAAATGTCTTCAGTTCAGATCAGATCAATATTCATTGTTTATCATGGAAAGCAGCTTTGATTTTGAGAGACATTTTCTGGGCATTTGTGTGCATTATGGTCACTTTGCAGAGGGCTGAAGGGAGCTTGCTGGAGTTTTGGCAGATTCAGAAATGAAGGGGAGGTAATGAGACACTTCTCTTATCAAGCAGCTATTCAGATACTCAGCAGTGGGATGAAGGCTCCTTGAATTGCCTACATTCTACCTTGTCATTTTATTAATGTTTTAATTGACATTTGCAGTGAATAAATGTTTTACTTTTTATCTGTATTATTCTGTGCACAAGAATAAGCACCAAGCAGCTGAGACCAGTGCCTATGTTGCACACACTACCTTCAGAGACACTCCACTGTCTAGAGCTGTTTCCAGGCAGTCTAGTCAAGAGAGGAAGGAACAGGGAAAGATTAAAGAGAACACGAATGAGAAGATCAGTGCCAAACCTGGTGTGCAATACTAACCTTCCCCGAGCACCAGGCAGCTTAACTGCTTCTTGGCTTCTGCAAGCTGCATGTTCTTCTGAGTCATTAAAAATTAAACAAATAAAGATTAGTATTTTTTTAATGATCCTATTGCTCTCACATCTCCTCTCAAGCACTGACAAATACGTTTCACATTGAAAAACGTCATTCTTGCAGGACAAGGGGAAGGGGATTGGAGGCAGAGGGAAGACCACAGGCACAATTGCATTGAGCTGTGCTACGAAAGAGTTCTAGGCCACCTGTAGAGCTCCCAGTAAACCTCTCTGTGTAGGTACTGTCAAATTTAAATAAAATCTTTGTCAGGACAGCTATCAGGACACCAGCACTTGCTCAAGAAGATGATTTCCTAGAGTAAGCTTTAGACATTTTGGCCCTATTATGTTCATTAGCTGATACATTTGGTGTTTACTTACTTTATATCAGATATTCCCCACTTTCACCCCTGGTTAGAACCGCAGTGTTTCACAGACACTCTGTGGTTGCACAAACCACTTCCCCTCCCATGTGCAGTGACAGCAGTTGTATTCACAGAAGAGTTCTAGTAGGAACTTCCATGGGTCACAGCTTAATCCCCATTGATTTGTGCCAAAGAAATGCAACGGCAGGGCTGCGTCCTTTTTCAAAGATTGCAGTTTTGTCCTGCTCCCATTACTTACTACAAATGGGAAATGTGTATTAAACTGAGGCTCCATTCCTTTTGTTAGGCTGGAACCACTGACTTTGCAATTTCATTAACTTGCAACTAGATGAAAGCCACAGACCTCTGAGACAATTAGAACATAAAGTGCCATTACAGGGCCGGATGCAACTACCGTTAAAGCCTATGGCAGCATTTCCATTGACTTCAACCCCACCCTGTAAGTAAAGATTCACTGGAAAAGACTTAACAGAACCTTACAAACTATTTTGATTCTAAAGTGTATTCTGTTCCTAGCAGTAGCTGCCGCTTTATTAAACACGCTGACTATCCACTGCCACAACGCACACAGATAATGTCACACGTCACAGAAATATGAGGGTATTACTGCTTAAGCTGGCATGTAAAACGACAGCACGATGTAATGCTTGAATACTGCCATCTCAAGCTGCTTCACTGCTCTTCGCAAGAAGCCATGCATAGAAGAGAGGGGAAGCTCTACCATTAGATGCAAGTAGCAGCCAGCCTGCCTTCTAAACATAGCCTCAGTGCTGGAGTTTTGTGAATCACAGCCCAGGGCAGGATACCATTCCCAACCTATGACAGGCCACAGAGTCTGGTAATAAGCCATAATGTCACGTATTCCAGCTATTTTGGCATTTATATTACGGAAGAACAGAATTGATGAACTTGCCACCGGACTAGAAGCAGACACATCCTCACGAAGCACCAGTCAGCTAGGCACAGCACAACATTTTAGGCTGATCAGTGACAGGCTTATCTACTGCAATTACAACTGTTGATTAATTGTAAGAGGTTTCAGAAATTCAGTAGCCCAACCATACAGATTAAATCTCACAAGTTCTGTTAAATCAGTGCTATAGAGACAATAATATGCCTAATCATTCACTGTCTTCATTCCACAATGCAAATGCAAAAGTCTTGAATAATGCCATCTTCGACTTACCTAGAATGGGATTTCCTGCGCAACTGTGGCATCTTCTCCCATGTTTCTTTTCAAGAATGTGTGATTTAACAGAGCTCTGCCCATCCAGGTGTGCAGATTGGTAACTCACATCACAAAGTAACAGACCAATGACCCAGACACACTGGGTAGCATAGCTTCTAAAGGAATTCCTCATGACTGAGCTCCTAACAACATGCACACATGTCTAACTACCCAATTCCTACCCACCACCCTGAACCATATCTCCAGGGAAAGAAAAAAACGCATCTTCCCTGAAGGTCCTCTTATATATTCAAAATAACTGTGGAGAAAAACACTGACACCTCATTGACAAGAGCTTCTCATTGCCTGGGAAGGAAGGGTATGTTATGGAGCAAACAATGCAGCCAGGAACTGTGAGAAGCCTCAGCTATAAGCTTTGCCATTTTATGCTGGACTGTACCAATCATAGGCTGAGTTCACTGCAAGATTCTGCTGCTTTCCATCACCTAAACCAGGACAGAGAGCTTCCTAGCGCTGGGCGTCTCTATTAGTGCAAGAGCACTTCTATAGCAGGATTACAAGGGCTGCCAGTTCATCCCTTACAAGTGAAAAATTCTCTCAGGCTGAAAGATGAGGCACTACACTACACATTTTTTACAGTTACACTGCTAATAAGATCCATCTCACCAGCAAAAGACGGCACAGTCTGCCTAGTTTGTAAAGGTTGAGCAATTCACATCATAGCTGGACCAGCTGGATTTTAGGCTTCTCTCCGCAATGAATTTCACTGCAGAGGATGGTCAGGAAGAGAAGATGGTGGAAAACAACAAGTGCAGCCACCAATTCTCCTTTATCCCATCATTTTTTTAACACTGCTCAAGACTTATGCCTGATTTAGATCTCCACAATTCTCCAGAGCTAAGCAGACACACAAACATGCAGACACAGAGGTAACATTAAAGAGCTGGCAAATGAAAGACTAGACAGTGCAGCAGAGTGAAACCTGAATGCCAGGCCAACACTTGGTCACTTCTTCACTTTGTCTCACGAAAGCAGCACAAGACAAGCCCAGACTCCACTCACACCCCAGGGAAAATAGCAGTGGGGACACTGTCTAGCCTCTGCCGTGAATGAATTCTCTCACCCCATGGTAGAAGCCTTCTTTTTTGGCACAGGGGGATAATCTGCATCTCCTCACCATGCCAGTATGCGTGACTGTAGGTTGGGTTGGCGACCTGTGAGAACATAACAACTGCCCTTATCCTCTCATTGTTGTCTTGAAGGATTTTTTTTAGCTCAGAGATCAATGACCCAGACACACTGGGTAGCATAGCTTCTAAAGAAATTCCTCATGACCGAGCTCCTAACAATACACCCAAATGTCACAAAAAGTCAGTAAACACTCTGAAGGCTCAAGTGCACGTTCTAGACAGCAATACTGGGAACTTCTGGTTTTAGTACCCACTACAAAAACTCCTAAAATGTCAGCACATTTCAAAGATTTTACCATATTTTTTTAGTCTCTGGCTCACAAAATCTCTGATTTAAAAAAAAAAGAAAAAGAGAGAGATAAAACAAGACCCATCTCTTCCACATTGCATTTATTTCCTAATAATAGCCCACGCTTATGCCAAAATCTATGAGAGGAGACTTAGGAGCCTTCTGCTAGAGCTCTCTTACAAATTTCCTCCCTTGCAGCTTCCTTCTGGACCGAAATTTGCCGCCTGGGAACAACCCATGAAGACTGTTTCAGAGGCTTAAGGAACAGAACGGCTCACTGGGGATGTGCAAGGAGCAAATGCCTTGGTTTATGGCCAACTTCTACGCAGCCTTTTGTCAAACCTAGCAGTGTGAATGCCTTAGAGCAGTAAACTCCTCTTCCACCGTACAGCACTTGGCACAATGGAGCCCCAAATGATGACTAGAAGTCCTGGGCACCACAGAATACAGGAGTTTAGCCTAAGTCATATATATCTGAAAAGACAAACGGAACTAGAAAGGATGAGGACTATTTATCGCAGATTTTTTTGTTTCTATGACAGGAAGGTTCTGTGTGTTATATTGTTTGATGATGTCACTGACAGATGAGAAAGCTGTCTTCAGAATATAGAAATGTATTTTGTAACAAGTTTAATTTGAACGGAACTGTGATTTCTCTATGTGTACAAAGACTAATGAAATTTTCACTAATGCTCGATGAAAATAAAAAGTGTCACCAATGAAACAACAAATCTGTTAAAGTAACAAGCTTAGAAAGAAGATAAACAGATCTTCCAGAGCGCACAGCAGAGTGGGGACACAATCAAACAGCCAGTACAGCTACTATGAATTCACCAAAGAAGCTCAGAACAAATGAAGTATCTTCAAAAAGAAGATCTGATATAGAGCAAGTCATCAAAAAGATTAAAGTACAGGTATACTGGTGTGGTAGAGGGCAGGATAGGCATTGGACTGTGTATTTATAGTCTGATTAATGTATGAATTAAACTGTATAAAAAACTACACTACATGTATTGCTTTTAGGGAATATGAATCAGGGCCTGGAAACATTTACTCACGCAAGCCATAAGTAGCAATGTTACTCACAAGTAGAAACCAGTCACACTAGTAAGGATTTAGGCAGTCTGACCATTTCTACTGGAATATGGACAGTAATAACAGTGATTATTAATTTTAAAATTATTCTCATCGTAATGAAAGAAACTTATGTCTGAGCTTGTCCATGGCACCTGCTGATTCCTTAGATCATTTTTAAATTCAAGAATGCAAGTTCCCTCAGACTCCTCTGATGACGTGGGTTAATAGCCCAACTTCTTTTTCAAGTGAGACTGACTTTCCCTTGATTTCAATGAGCGTCATTATACTGCCTTAGTACAACAGAATAATATACATGCCTAATGGTTGTCCTGTGGCAATAAATTTTCTGATTTGTCAGGTACATGCCCTCTTATCCTGTAACAGACATTTCTTCATTATTTAAAATAATAATACCTGTGCTTCTAATGCTATTTGCTCTACTTGGAGAATACAGAATCAATTTATTCAGGAAGGTGAGCTAGCACTGACAGAGGCTCCAGGAAAGTCCAGATGGGAGCGAAAAATATTCATATAGTATTAGTTTGGAAAACACAGTTGATGTGCACGACATGCTACAGGTCCAAGGTTCAGGTGCTTCTGAAGCGATACAATTAAAGCTGGTTAGCGAAGATGCTCTGGGCATTCATGAGACAGAAAAGGCATTAGATGCAATGACAACATCCTCTACTATCATGTTAACTTGGTCTTCCACTGATTTTAATTTTGGCATTTTGTTCTTTTAAGACATCTTGTCTAAAATTCTAGTTTGCAAAACTTAACAGTAAACTAAGACGATTTTGGGATCTATGTGCATGTTACATAAATATCTGATTAAATATAACGTTGGTCTTCCGCTACTTCATGTGAAAAAAATCCATCCAGAGAAAGTATGCAAGAGTGCCAGGGATGCAGAGCTGTTTTCCCCTTTAGCTATGAAGTTGTTTCACTAAGTGCCTGGAATATCTTAACTGTGTTCTCTGTGACTGCAGGAAGAACTGAACTTACGGAGATTATCCGATAGCTTTACTGAGATCTTCATATTTTATTGTGCTGACCTCTGAGGTCTGACATTGTAGGTTTATTTAGAAGGTACTAGATGTCCCAAAAGGCTGTAATTCATTTCAGGATTGGCTCCTTATGCCTAATATTTGTGTTGGTGTTTGTACAGAGTGTTTTAGTTCTTACTGATTTTACCCTCTCTTCTACCCCCACTCCCCGTACTTTGTCAAGTTACTTTAAAAACTTACAGCTCATTATGAGAAGTGAAAAGTTGTAATGCACAGGATCAGGGAAATCCCCCTTATGTTACAAGAGGTACAGATCTGATCATTTTGGTAAGACCTGTATCTACAAATGCCCGTTTATTATTAACACAGCAATGACAGTAGAAACTGAAGAGGTGCAGCCAGTAAACTGGTGCAGTTTTCACTGATGCCAATGGAAGCTGAGTTTGTACAACGGAAGGCTAAATTAGAGCAGTTTCATAAATTTTTTCTGTTAACTGAAGAAAAACAAAGAACTAGCACAATGTGTTATATAGGGATGCGTTTTCATTTTGGTTACAACACAGCATCTAAAGCACTAAGTAAACACTATCTCAAATGTTCAAGGATTATTTTCCCATTTTGCTACCAGACTTTGAGAGAAAAACTTTTAAAACCTGTAAGTCTAGTAATATTATATACAATTAGGACAAGAATGTCTTTCTTGAAGAGGAAAGTTGACAGTTGATCTTTCATTACTCTCACTGCAGTGAAGTGCATACATGAACTCCTCCAGCATGTAAGAGGGGCCAGTTTGAGTACTGCAGGTAATAACTTGCCCTTGTCTGTTTTATGAAAAGCTGCAGTTAAATTTTTGAGTTAAAATGTTGAGTCTCTCTGATGCAAGAATACAGGGGAAAATCTGCTGGGAATACCAGTGAAAAAATACAGAGAAAAATACTGGAGAAATATTCCTAATAAAGCTTGTCCTTCAGTCTCTTGAACAATTGTTTTCTTTTATGGAGGGAAAGCCTCGAGTAAATTAGCTGCTTTCTTGTTTAATGTGCTCTAATGAAAAAAATTATAGGCTTAAATCTTACACAAAAGCATTCTCTTCTCCCTCAAAAGGGCTTGCTCCAAAGGTTTGTCTTCATTAGCTGTAGAGAGCAGTGACATATTTTTGCATTCCTGTGGACTGCAGCAAATTGTCCCTCTTGGCTGTCATTGTTTCCTATGGAAGCAACAATGGCTTCCATTTATCACAAGCTGACACCACATGGCATGCAAAATTACGTTTCACACTGCAGCATCCAAAGAGATGGTGTAAATAAAAACCATTTACGTAAACCACCTAGCAACCAGCAAAAAAAAAAAAGTAAAACTGGTTTGAAAAATGAAGTACTTTTTCACA
>VYZV01037584.1:41174-65972 GCA_013401275.1 Pandion haliaetus | reverse complement strand
TCCCACCCCCACTGTATTTGTATTCTGCAGTAATTTGTGAATTCGCAGTAGTGATAAACTATTGTATGATAAAAGGAGGTGCACAAACACTTGAAGTACAGCAGACGACACTGCTTACAGAGAGGTTTATTTATAGAAAATACTTTATCAGTATTTTCTGTTGTACTGAAGTCTCAGAACTAGGAAAGAGAAAGTATTTTAGTGTACCATATTTAAGGAGAAATATATTTCCACACAATTACTTTTTATAATTTTAATGATGCATAAACTGGTATAGATACATTAACTGTAATTAGTATTAAAAAAATACATTGTTATTCATTTAAATTCCAATTTGAAGACCATAAAAGTTAAGACATAACAGGTATGTTAATTAATCCATTAAAAAAAAAAAATCACACTGAGCATTATAAAATGCAACGTTCTTGCAGAGAGACTTAATTTTGATGCCTTTATAATGAAAATTGCACCTAGAGATTGCTTATCTTAAGCCAGTAAATAAAACACACCTGAGATCTCGTTAGAGACACTACGTGGCAAGAGGGGTTTTTTGTTTGTTTGGGGTTTTTTGTGGTTTTGGGGGGGTTGGTTTCTTTGGGGTTTTTTTAGACAATTTCTGATACAGTGTAACACTGCAAAACATCTTAAATATCTTAGCTTGTTATCAGAGACAAGTAATTTTCTCCAAACTGTGCCAGTCCTTCACAAGATTGGTGTCGTCACTAGCGCAGACAGTTCCAAACCTGTATTCTGGACCTACGCAACTAACCTCAGTCTTGAAACTCCACACACAGTCTCTTGATTATGAAGAAATATATATCCTTAATACTTTTTTAAGAAAGCAGGTATGTCCTACTACTCATGTATTTTGAAATATAACCCTAGGAATATGCTTGGTGGATTATAGATTTGCAGTGCCTAAGAGCTCCGAGAGCCCCTTCCTATTTGACTTCTAAAATAGAGGCTCTGTATGGAAAGACTGCCTAGCAAACACAAAGCAGGTATGGCTATCTCACATTCAAAGTGTGACAAGCCTTAATTTCGTATACAGCAAATAAAATAATAAATATTTCTGTCAGATGTTTACACATCTTCACACCTCTTGTTCTTTGCTTCAGGTTGTGAACAACCTCCCTTCTCGCCTGTTATTAGGAGATGAAGCCTTTCTAGTAAGGAGTATAACACAGGAATAGGAGTACAGGAGTGAAACAGGAGAACCCAAATCTCCACTCTGCACCGGAACCCTGAAGGCAGACCAGATATTTCAAAGGAAAAAAGCCCAGTAATAAACCAGTCCGTTTTGCTCCATATTATGAAAAATCTGAAAAGCCCCTTGTTTATTTAGCAGAAAAGTACTTATGTGAGAAAAAAGAACATGTATTTGAAATACTGAATTAATTACAAAAAAAAAAAAATCTCTATTATTTTTAGAAGACTACTGGGATATCCACAAGCGAACAGACTTTTTTATTCTCATTTTAAAGGTGAGCTTGTCCTAGATGAAACCAGAAGACATATATTCCTTGCACAGCCTTCACAGCTGTACGTAAGACCAAAATCTATGCATGGCTGCTTCCAATTCCCAAGTTCCACTGCATGAAGAAAGTAACTCTGCAAACTTTGCACAGAGCAAACTTCATTCCTTGTCACCTCCGTATACTCACATGAATAAGGATAAAAGACAACTTACGAAAATCCAATTAAACAATCCAGCTTCATGGAAACCCTTTATAGGATGCATGCATTTTACTCCTTATTTAATGCAGGAGGTTGGGAAGAAAGTGTTACAGAACTGCTCCCTACCTGTGATTTACATGACTACAGAGGCTCAGTTCTTCATTGAGGTGCTAATATTTTGCAACAGGACTTTCTTCATTGATCTTCCCTCCCTTTGCTCAAGTGACAGACCATTCACTGAACACTATGAAGCAGCCCAGTTTTTGCAAGCTAAGAAAGCAGGAAATCAGTATTTGCTAAAAGCAGTAGACAGTTATAGTTGTTTCCTCATTTATCTACAGAGCAGAAAATGTCATCTCTAATATCTTTGGTAAGGGTAGTACTTTTAAAATTGTTTTAACTTTCGTTAGTATCCAGATCAATAGACCCGAGTTAAGAAAAGGCTCTGTATCCTCCCCTTGCTTCACTCAGCCTTCTTCATTTTCTTTCACGCACCATGAATTTCAGATCACCCAATGCGTGCAAGAGATTAGCTGCAATTACTAGCACTTGGAGTTTTAGCTTGCCATTTATAGAATCCATTTTAAAATTCACTGCTGCTACCCACTTCTCTTCAGGAGTGAGAAAGCCTCCACGTCGCTTGTCACATGGGGTATGTCTGAATCAAAGGAGGACGTTCCTTTAGTCTGTGACAGGACAGTATATAGCTTACTCTTCAATTTTTAAGGATGTATTTCTAAAGCTACACTGCTTCAGTGAGTCTGGAACAAGAGCTAATCTCCAAATAGCCATTTCCTACCATGTTTTATTTCTTAAGTACTGCCTGGCCATGCGACCGCTCTTGGCCATGCTCCAGTCTCACTGTTCAAAACCAAACTGGCAGTGCGGGGACTAGATCGACTCAGATGCACTTTAGTCACAGATTGACGAGTTCTACAACCTCCCTGTCCGGGGGAGAACCCAGGCAGGCCAGCGCCCTGGGGACTCTCCTCAGGGTGTGCAGCACTCCTAGCACCCGCTCCCGCCCTCTGCCTCAGGGCTGAGAACACCCAGCTGATTGGTTCATTCGGGCAGGCGGCACCTGACGATTGGCTGGTGCCAGTGTGCCCACCTCCTTCTGGAAGCTTCTCCACAGCCTCACAGCCAGTAACCGCCCCTCACCCCCGAGATGTCCCCTGCGACCGGGCCCCATCCACCCCAACTGCCTCATCTGGGCAGGGCTGCTCGCAAAAATACCCCAAAACAAACCTCAACAGCGTTCCCAAGCACACCTGACCCTCCAGGCATTGTTAGTGAAGCCACTCGGAGCACACCGATTTTCTCACCCTTCTGGGTTTTACTTCCTCGGCCCGGTTAGGGCAGCCTGCCTGAAACAGCTTCCCGACTGAGCTCAAACACACACCTTCTCTATCCCCGCATCCATGGTGGCTTACTCCTAGGAGTTTAGAACAATTGGATCCATCATTCTTTTCCTTTTATCATTTCATTAACTGAAGTGAACCTTGCTCAGTGACTCTGGCTTGTTACCTAGGCAACCGGGCTCTTTCCATTCAACACATTATTGGAAAACAGTATCTAAAGAGCTGGGTTTGCACCATCCCGATTTGGATCCTCACAGAAATTGCCTGGCTGTGTACAGTATTCCAAGCAGGCATCTGTCTTGCAAGATGACGCACACATGTTTACCTGTTAACTTGTCAGAATGAAACCTGACCAGGTCAAACCTGAAGAGTTCTCTGGAAATGTTATTTAAAGAGCCTTGCCTCCTCTGTAATACAAGATAATGCTAGCACGGCCCTAAAAAACACCATGCTTTGAATACTACAGGCAGTACAGTAACTTCATGATTCCCCTGAATAACTTTTTTTTAAACTGAAACCTATGCTATAAAACAGACTTCTCTAAAATAAATGGCTCTGTTAGCACTATTCTCCGAGTGAAATATTTTCCTACTTTGATAAGGAAAAGGTAACTCTGACAGAGGAAGAAACAGGCCTCTCCGCACCTTTACACAGCAGGCATGCCAAACGAACATATAAATGAACAATGCTTTTTTCCCGTGCTAGACTCTGTCTCGAACCATTGATTCACACAGGATGCTTCTGCAATAGTTCATTTACTGTATGCAAAAAGCCAAATCATTTTATCCTGAGATTGGAGCAATTTACAGTTTATAGTGCTAGAAATGGACCTGAAAACAGCCTACAGCTTTAATACTCGGTAAGCTAGGCACAGCTGAGGAATGTGTTTGTTTCTCCTCACCTTAAGCACAGTGTCACTTGCAGTTGAACAAGAGAAATGTGTGCTTTTATTTAGAGGCAGAGAAAATAAAGGTACTGGCTTATTTACACTTTATTTCCCTTTGTTTAGGATAAAATACTGAAGAGAATGTTGCTTTTTGAAAATTGTATTCACATCTGTGACAGTATATAGACTAGGACTGCAAATATTTATAAAATACCTCCAAAATGTTGTTGTATGCTGAAACAGTACTGTCAAGTTTTCATAAATCCTGATATTTAAATGTTTGCAGAACAAACGTGGAATTCTTTTGCATTGGTGTCTGGCTTCTGAGCTTTTGGGAAGAACTTTAGCCATGGTTTTCAAGCTTTTCTCTACAATCATAAGGGCTAGGAATATTTTACTTAAAACCTTTGTTTTTATAAACCTGTAATTCACATCTAGGTAAAGCCTCTAGTAGCCTGTATAGTAAAGACATCTCTCGGCTTACTGTAGAGCCACTCCGTTGTCCCTACAGCTCTGCTCCTGCTGCAGAAGCCTAATAGTAAAATAGGAATCTGGAAACAAAATATATAGGGTTCCATGTTGTGAAAAAACTAGCAGGAATGATAAAAACCATGGTAACAGAAGTGTTTGAAAATAGTTTTGTTTGACATGATTTAAATCATAGTGTGGCCTGAAAAGAAACACATTTAGCATTTTAACTTTAGCAAAACCAATCAACTCCTTGGTAAGGTGGAGAAAACAGGTTCTGAAGAAAATACATGAGGGATCCTGAGGAGAATCCTGGGAAGAATTACTAATATTTTGGTGCAGGATAAGGTCAAGAGGACTCAAGCAATATGTACAGTCAACTTGCTCCTACTGGCTTTCATCCTCCCTTCCCTGTAATTTTTTTAGCTCTCAAAACTAGGCTGCAAGCTTGGGCCAAAAACCTGAAGCCACCCGACCCAAAAAAGCTGCTGCCTGTAGAGCTCTGCTCAAGGGGCCTCTGAGCCGCCATGGAAACTGCCTCAAACCCCCCCCCCCCAGGCAAAGGGTGGTTTTTAGACTGTTGTGCCTGCTGCCTGATACACCACCAAAACCACTGCTGGCAGCAATCCACACTAGGTCAGGATCAAATGTCCGCACTTAATTACACGTCCATACTGTTTGCATATACATACCTGCAAAAGGAAGGGGGGAAGCAGTAGAGGGAGAACAAGGCAAAGTGTGAGGGAGGGGAATTTTAGCACATTTATTAGGATGACCCCACCGCAGTCCACCAAATCAAAGCCAAGTGACAGGTTCCTTCAGAGGATTAAACCAAAACAAAACAAAAAACCCAAAACCAAACCGAAGAGAAAGCCATCAGTAGTCTAAAGATACAGGCCAAGAAGTGGATGGGCTAGAAATGAAGCAACCTGCTCGGGCGTAGGCACGGTGCCCCAGAATAGAGCTGGAGCCTGGAGGTGCAGGGAGGACTGCACTCCTGATGCCGCCTGTTCACTAGCTGCTCTGGGCACCGCGACGACAGGAATTTCTTGGCCTGTTGGATATTTAGCAGAAGTTCTGTAACTGTTTTAGAAAGCAAGAAAGATAATTTAATCAAAACTAGTGTTTGGCTTTGTATTTTTAAACACAGCTGTCAGACAAATGTTGTTAATTTGTTTATCTTTCTTCCTTTTCTCTCAAACCCGGCTGCACTCAAGGCCAGCGTTTCTCTAGAGAATACATGATGAGCTTTTCTTCGAGGTACTACTTGAAAGTAACGTCAACAGCAAGGGCACATTAGCAGAATCTGATATACTAAAGACATTGTGTCACACAATACAGAATAAGCTTCAAGTACATATTTTGGCATCACATTTCTATTTATAAACCTGAGAAAAATTACTTTCATGTTAACGTTCATCATATTGTGTATGTTATTAGCAAGATTTTTTTAATGCAAAAATTGTCATTAGTAGTTTGCATTAGCACAGAATTTGACTCTATGTACCTCAAATTCACTGTGTTATTCATATCTGGTCTATGTAAATTAAGATGTGAAGGCATTTAAAAGAGGAGGAATTATCCCAGAATGAATGAAACCAAGTGTGAAGTTGTTTTCTTCTTGTACACAATGCAAAGATCTGTTGTGCATTTTCGTATTAACAATTTTGGTAAACTTCAAGTAGAATGTAATAATTTAAACGTGGGATCATAAGAAGTGTATTTTTATTAAAAAGTTATCAGAAACCTCTGTTTAAACCACATTAGGCAAGTCACATTTGGCTTCTTTCGTAGATCTTATCAGAAAAAGCTAAGCAATGTTGCAGAAATTTGTTCCAACAAAGAAGAGTGAAGAAGTAAATGAAAAGTAAAACCAAATTCAGCCATTTCAGTAACTCAAAACAGCTTTTATGTCCACAATGACCTACAGAATGTACAAGACGAGAGAATTTCCTATTAAGCTTGTATCCTATCTTCCCAAAGCAGTAAACATACCAGAGAGCCAGAAGCAGCAACAAGGGCTTTTGTATTTTTGCCTCTTAATACGTCTGCCTCTACAGGGCACGATTTGGCTCACAAGGCAGACTAGGAATTTTGGCTAACCCCACTCCATTGCACAGAATGCAACTGAAAGTTATTTCTCATTCCACATCTATTAAATCCAAGGACACAGGAAGCTTACAGGAGGAGGAACTGTTGCTGTTAGTGTAACAATTCAGGCTTCTGGGAAAGAAAAGCTAATTCTAATGCTTAGAGACTGGTTAGCACCCATCACTCACATAAACTATATTTAAAACAAATGGCTATATTAGAGAGATGAACAAAGAGAAAAGTACTATTGCCTCTGACCATCAATTTTCTACCTAAAAATATTAATTAAACCGTTACCTTGGCTATTTCAAAGCAACCCTATTGGAAGACCGTAATGAATCATGACACTTCGGCCAATTCAGTGTTACTTAAAATCCATTTCACAATAGAGCCTGGTAAAACAGCTGCTACAGTAAAGGGAGCCCAGTTACAGCCATCCAGTTGGAGAATTCACAAACCAACATGCATCCACAGTCCAGGAAAGCATTCACTTAAGATAGAAAACTGCAGGTGACAAATGCGTTCAAGAACTCGAAAGACACCACTTGTCTATTCTCTGGTAATGAGGTTCAGCAAGGGAGAAGAACATAAAAGCCATACAAGGACCAATCCCCATAATTACCATGCTTCCTGCATCCTCTGTGTGATTCTCAGAAGACAGATTTACACAAAAAAAATAAAGATTAATTTATTATGCAAGAATTAAAACCAATGCCAGACCAAAACACAGTGAATTCCTTCAAGCACCACTGGGATTCTTGCTATTTTTCTCAAAAGTCTCCCTTACTTTATGAGTACTTAGGATAGCTATAAGACTGAAAAATGGGAAGACCCACTGAGAAGTTGCAAACTGGCCCTTTCCAATTTTAAAAAAGAGAGATCTTCAAAGGGAAGCACCACCATTTTTAAAGCATTATGTTATAGAGCACTGAGCAAGTCTGAGTGAGAATATTTAGTATTTCCAGCGTTGCAGTGACTCCACGAATTTACCTTTCCCTAGAATACCATTGTTTGAATACTGCAGGTTGCCTCACTTCAAAACATGGAAGAGTGACCGTTTCAATCAAAGTACCTTATATAAGCATCCACATGTGAGCACAGATTAAGTAGTTGGTCATCCAGCTGTTCCTCATGCTGAAGTGCATGTACAATTGCTTTCGTATGCACAGACCATCTGCCTGCCCGTCTTCACAGTAAAAACAAAACCCACCCCTCAGATCGTCACAAAAATCTCAGCCAAAACAATTTTAAGCTGAAACACTTACTTCAGATATGTTGGCATTTCACATACATTTTCTTCTTGCTATTAGGCCAACTGATTAATCTGTTTTGGGACTTACAAATTACCTTTAAAGAAAGGATAGCAGCAAATACATGTGATGTGTCCAGCCTCTATAGAAGTAGGTGCTGTTGACAGAAAAATATGCAACAACGGAGAATTTTATTTTTCTTTTTATCTATAGTTTGCAAAAGTGTTTTGAAATTTTCTTATTAAGCATTCAGCTAGCTCAGCTCCATTTTTTCCACTGACTTTACACTACATGATTTAATATGGTAATTTAAATTGCACACTTTCAAAGGAAGCAGCTACACCCTTTTTTTTAACCTGCAATCTCAAGGAGCTTTTTTTAAAGCAACTGTGATATGAAGTTGTAGACATTTTAGTGTACCAATTAAAAGATCAGGAAAATGTTTTAATAATGTTATATTAGAGAGCAAACTGTTCAGAAAAACACCAAGTAGATTATGCTAGCTCATAGTCTACTTAAATTTTACACAATGAGAAAATTTGGACTTTGTCAAGACTTACTTTCATAATGCTGTATTTTTTTTTTTCATTATAAATATAGCTACAATAAGGAGGAAGCAAAAGATTAACATAAGGATATGTTACAACTGTTAAGTTCTTTATTCAACAAGAGCACTATTTACAGTTTCCAGCACACCAGAACACACTCAAGGTGAACCCAGCATGGTATGTTTACGAGGAAGGTAACACTGTACCCATGGTATACAAGATGTATATATAATATTCCCTGGAAATAAAATCCCTCTTGCAATTGATTAGATTTGTTACCAAGAACTAGGATTTGTTGATACATATTTATTGTTTCCATAAGCAACAGAAATAGATCTTGTCTTTAAAAGCAGTCATATACTTCCCAAAGTCTGGCCTGTCTCATCTGCCTTGAGGGAAGTCTCCAGACACAGCAAACAGCCTAAGGCCGCAGAGGCACAAAAGTGAGATGTGCCAAGCCTCTGGCATGCTGTCCCTTGTGGAAGGGCAGGCAGACCTTATGGAAGTGACGTCTTCCATATTGTCACATCCCAAAGAGCTGTATTTCATTTACAGTAAGAAAATTATTTTCATTCTTTAACATATTACTTCTTTATGATGTTTTTCTTACGACTTCATATACATGAAAAATACCATTCTTGAAAGACCTAATACAAAGATTGTTTTTCTCTACCGGCTTTGTAAGTTCCATAAATTTATCATTTCACTTACGGACTTAAAACCAAAGTGGCCACAAGATGCCACAGGCTATCTTTGCAGGTGGGTATTAAATATACCATCTAAAGAAGCCTTTCAAGTCATGATCCCAAACCACTCCAGGAGGAGGTGTCTTGGATACATCAGCTGAGATCTTGAATAAGAGAACCAAAAGTAATTCTCAACCATAGGCTACTTGATTTCCTACATGTCTACATTATTCAAATCAGCTTTGTAACATCTCCAATTGTTAGGCTTTATACTTTCTATTAATATCACAAATAGCTCGATAGAAAAAGAAAAAAAAAAACAATTCATGTGAGCTGCAACAGTGCTGCAAGCACACCTATGGCAAAGTCCATTCCTGTGGCGTATAAGCTGTCATGAATGTACTCACTTAGTAGAAATAAACACACTTAACATCAAAGCTCCAAGCTATTTAAGGAAGTTATCAGAGCGTGAACATGTATTTTGGTTCAATGCTTCTTTGTATAAAAAAATTGTTCTTTTAAACAAGGCTTTTACTATTTATTGAAATAAGATCTGATACATGTTCTTTGCTATTCAGTGTTTCCTGTGCTGTACTACATATTTTTATTAAACCTGATTTTCAGACTATTTCTCTAAAATTTTTTTCCTGTTTATTTGCAACAGTGATAAAATGAATCAAGAAATAGGGATTTCTTTCTAGAAAAAAAAACCATCTTTTTCCTACAAAAATAAGCCCAGACTGGAAATCCTAAACCATCACGTTCTCTAGGCAACTACGGTACATCCTGCTTAAAGTTACCACTTACAGAAAGCAAACCAGCAGATTAACTGATTTTTTAATTAATTATTATTATGAGGATAATTGGCTTGATCTTTCCTCCTGAACTTGCTATTAGTTTTGGACATCTTCCTGCTGACTCGTTAGAATCTGCCCTTTAGCAGTATATTTTTTTGTTATTGAGAGCTTCAGACTTCAAAAACTAGAATAAAACCAGAATTCTACTGAGGACAGCGTCTTACTTCTTCTCAGGTCAACAGTAACACTTCTAATGAGTACAGTGAGAGACTTGACCTCTGTTTTTATGAAAATTAAACAAATATCTACGACTACTTACAAGAAATAAACATCTGAAAAAGGCCTAAACCAAGGAAACCATCTTTGGAAGATGATTGGCCCATACTATTTTCAAGTATTCCTTCCAAACAGGCATTGTTAACTATTAACGAGCATCTTGTCTTGCAATGAAAATTTTAATTTTGTCACTTACACTTCATGTGATGTAAGCTGCCAGAGCAGAAATGTGCATCAGGAGGCAAGTCTGGAAAAAAAGGTGGTTTGGATCAATATGTTAGCAGGCCCAGGAAACACTTCTCTAAACGTGCAGTGAGCTGGGCAGTATTCTCCACTGCAAAGAATTTCCATTTTAGAAAACATATTGATCCCTTTTTTAGGATAATTTCATATTCCTTTGACATCGGTAACACCTAGCTAAATCTGAGTTTCTCTTTAATATTTTCTATGCCCAATAAAGTTGTCTGGTTTTCATTTAATTGCTTAAAAACACATTTTCAGAAGAACTATGGGCAATGAGCTAAGAACGTATGCTTTAATAATGAAACACTAAGACATTTTTAAAATAAGCAGTAGGAGTTAGGTAAAATGAGCTCTCTGCTTTTTTTAAGTATATAATTGAGCATATAAACTATTAGCTTTTCAAGAGCATTGCTCAGGCAACACCACCTAACTACTGTCTCTCACAAAGGTAGATTATAAAAGCAGAGTAAGAGTAGTATGTTGTAATTTCTTAATGTACAAAGGGGTTTTGATATTGTGTGAAATGCTTGGTAAGAGGCTGGCAATGTATAAATATGTTCCTAAACTCATAAATCTTCCCATTTTTTCATCTTTCCCTCAAGCTTCAGGGGCTGTCAAAAAGCATCAAACATCTCATTTGTTTTCTGTAATTTATGCCATTTCTTTCTTTCCCTTCCCGCTTTTTTTGAAATTTTATTCTGCCTGGACAGTTAAAGCAGACAGATCTGTTTCTGATCACTTTCACACCGTAGACTGCTGCAGGGACTATGTAGGTTTTGTAATGTTAATTAAGAACTATAAAAAAATCCCAGAAACCCAGTAATTTCACTAGCAGTTAATTTTACTGAAATTTGTTATGCACACATACTTCATTAATATATGCTTGACAAACCTAGGTTTTATAGCTAATTGCCAGTGCCTCATTAACACACAAAAAGATGAGTAGTGAATGCTACCAGGCTAGTCATGACTCGCCACTCTGAAACAATTTTTTTTTCCATTACAAAGCTTGCATGCACCCCACAGAAAGGGCTTTCCGACAGAGTTCATGGAACAGGGATAATTCACTGGTATAGTCACAGGTGCTCAGCTGCATTCTCTTTCCTGACTCAGCATTTCCTGTCATGGTCGTGGGGTGATGGTGATCACCTGTGGCAGGTTTTGGCCCTTTCCATGTTAACATGTAACATTCCTGACTCCACTGTGCTAACATGCACTAAATTAAGAAGGGATTCAGGACTACAGTCCAAAGTTACTACTCTCTTAAAGTGAGGAAATAACTAAAGTATTTAAAATAACTCATTTCAAAATAAACTTTGAGTTACTTGGTACTTCGAGTGACAAAGATTTCCAAAGGCAGAGAGTTGAAATGCTGGCATTAGTGACTGGCAGGTTTCCTAGAATAAAACCTCTCGAAGGGCACACACTCATGCTCTTTGAATTTGCTCACAAAGGTCTGCTTGGCCATTTACAAGTGCATAGAGAATAAAAGATGTTTTCCTTTTTTGCAACACCAAGACCTTAGAAGCAAGACAACAAAACTATTAATTTAGGACAGAGTTACGCAAGCTTACAAACATTAGCAGTGTATGATTCGAGGGAGCTGTTCTAAAATAATAATTTTGCGAAATTGTCAGAACAGTTCAGGTCATCGTGCACTTTATAAAAACATGAGTATGCTCCAGCTTCCTTGTTGTCCAGAAAAAATACTCCAAACACTACATAAATCATCTCAGTTAAATACAAACTTTACATTACAACAGCTGCAATGAAGCTCAGGATGAAAAGGGTGGCTAGACCACATATTTGGCTCCACTAAAAGCCTTCAGGAATTCAAATGCCCATTCTGAGATAAGCAAGGCCTGATTTCCAAGAACATTTATGACTATATGACAAATTCACAACCAAACAAATGTAACTGAGATCAGGAAGGAGCTCAGTGCATATTACTTCTGCAAGTCACATTCCAGGATGTCAAACTGGGTACCAGTTAAAGGAAAAAAACAGAGATCACATATGAAAAGCCTAGTCTAAATTACTTGACTGGCACCATGGTGGAAATTTATGGCAGAAGTAGAGAAATACCCACCTTTCAGAGCAGTGTTTAATGGTCTTAGCTGACCACCCTTCTTTTCTTCCTGTCTTATTCACTGATAAGGCTGGTGAAGACAGAAGGCGGGACCAGAAGCTACAAGTCCTCCTACTATACACAGCCCACTGCCTCCTCTGAACAAGCTTTCCCTGGACACTGAACAATGCAGTAGTTCTGTGAAAAACGTAGTTGTGATGGTATAACTGAACCCTGGACAGGTACACATAAAACAGAATTAATTACAACTGAGTAAGTCTCAAACACTTAATTTCACCATTTCTCCTAACCCTACAGGTTGCATCCCCACCACCAATACCCCCTTCCTTCCCTCAGCACATAACTTGGGAATATCTTCACCCCTGTAGAAGTCCTCTGCTACTCCACCTAGACTAGATAAGATAATGCACTCTTATTTGTCTTTCTCCTACTTGCCACTCCTTTCGGGAACAACACTGCTTCCAGTGAAGGGAGAAGACCATACCAGAGCACTCTAGGAAAAGAGCCCCGTTGTGTGAATTTCTCACCCTGCTGAAAACCCTGAAGTCTTTCCAATGGCACAAAATCAGAATTTCATCCTTTATACCTCCAACGAGCAGGGTGATCACCATGTCATTCAACATATTACGGAAATACAAGAAGTGCAAAGTAAAAGTTTCATTTTTGATACCATACTGAATTGTTCTCCTGTATTTGGAGAAATTAGTAGCTTAGTATTCTATGAGAATTTTCATTAGAAAACACACATGCAAAGATGCCTGAAGTAACACAAATGCTAATACTCCGTAAATAGAGGTATAGATACAGCCTACAAGGGGCAAAACCTGCATTATATGTAGTATAGACAAGAATATGTAAAGAGCTAGATCCTCACTGTAACACTTCCAGACAGAACATATTCTCAGATACATGTAGGTTTCCAATTCAAAAGATCTGCATTTTCAAAGATTATGGTCAGTCAAAACATACCTCAAACTCTGGAATACCAAAGCTGTCTTAACTGCCAGAGGACATTTCCTCTTAGACACACACACCAAACTACACGCTAAATTATTTAGGAGCACCAAACAACTCCAGAAGACAGGAAATCCTGGTACTCAGAAGTCAATAGATGTCAAAACCCAGTCACCAAGGACTTCTGCTGGCAATTCATTAGATGGTGAATACTTGTCATGCTGATTCTAAGAATTAAACATATATAATGCCATAAACAATCCAGTACACAGCCGTCGACTCAGGGAATTTAGCCACGGAACTTTAATGAAAGTAAAACATATGTCTAACTCCTGCACTTCTACGAAATTCTCAGTGTGTACTGTGTAGCATCAATAAAGCAACAATACTGCATTGCAAGTTAAAAGTTCCCACATTTAACTTGGCTCTCCTGTTCCTTCATTACAGGACACAAATATAGCATTTCAAGTACAAAAGCTGTAAGAGTTATTATGAAGGTGCCTGCAAGTAAAAAAATGTATCTCTACTCTTATTAGAGAACAACAACTTTGTTATAATATGAAGCAGCAAAAAGGATTTTTATTGAATTAAAACAGTACATCCGTTTTGGCTTTAAACTTAATACAGGATGTTACAGTCTTGCCTACATATTTTTTGGTTTACTTAAACAATGGCAACGAGAGTTCAAAATGTTCATAATTCAAGTATTGACAGATTTTTTTACTGCTATGTTACAAATCATTCTGTTTTCATTCTCCTTTGCTTCAATGACAGAAAAAACCTTTATTCCTTTATGCAATTTTGCTTATTTATCCATATATTCTGACACAGTATGTAGAAAAATACTACCACATTTTCTTAATTTTTTTTACCCCCCAAAACAGACAAAACTCCACATTTCAGCTTTAAAATAATTATTTCCACTCCATTTTTCTTTTAATTGTTGGACTCTTTCATGACTCAGCTTTCCAAAACCAGAAGATAAAGCCCCAGAATTCATAAATAGTGAAGGGTCCATTTCTTATTTCAGCTGTCAACAGTGCTTCATCTTCAAGACATGTTAAAAATCAGTTCAGTGAAGGTCTATGAAAGCTAACCACCCACTTAAGTAGCTTCCTATTCAGGATATTCACTTACAAAAACTCAACCCAAGAGCCTGATCCATTACAAATATACCCAAACAACTGGTAAGCATCTCTCAATATAACTAACTCAAGGATTAAGTATATTAGTTTATGAAATCTGGATTTAGCTTCTCAAGCAAAGGAATCCAGTATGAACTCAAAGAGGCAACACCCTTTTTAATCCAGACAAAAAGCATCATGATTACAGTTGATATTCAGAATATTTAATTAAATATTACTATCTACTGCTTTGCCTTGCTCTTACAGCAGCAGTAAAATTATAAAAACAAAGCCAGAAAAACCCTGCCCAACTAATCAAACTAGAGAAAAAAACCCTAAGACTCCTCTTCATACATTCAAACCTGAGTTACAGTGCTGGGCCCATCTGCTGCTCCTTCACTGTGTCTGGAGAGAAGGAAAGATTACTCCAAATTGCTAGAGCAGATTCTCTCCAAAACCCACAGCACTGTTGTATCCAAAAGGTTGGACAGCATCCAAGAACTGGATAAAGGGATGACAGTTTCTTACCTTTCATAAAATGTAAAACATTTATTTTAGTAGGATAAAAGAGTCATGCATTTTTCCCAGATATACAATTGATACACCACTGGTATGACCAGCAAATACCAACTAGGAAACAGACAAAACCCTGAAGCAACAGGGCACTTGGTGGAAGATAACAACTTTTTCTTTTCCCTAAACATGTACATAACCCTTACTTGGAAAATTAAGAAAAAATACAGTGAGGAAAAAAAAAAAATCTAACAGGGAGAATGCTAAGAAGAACAAGTTACCAGAACAGAAAACTATGCATAAACAATTCAGGCCTTGATCTCTATGTATAGTTTTAATACAATTACATTTACTATGAGCATATGGGACAAAAATGGTTACATGGCTGTAGTTTTAACAAGCCATAAACAGTTCAAAGTTGCTACGTTTAAACAGAACAGCCACACAATTCTGATAGAGACCTGACTGGACACCAGCCCCAAACATAGACATAGATGCTAAAGGGGATGCAAAGAGCACTTAATTCAGAACAATGGGTAGCTTTCCAATTCATTTATATGTGGAAAAATCTTTTTGTCCCTCCAGCGTTTCCTCCATCTCTATTACCATTACTCTCACAAATCAAGGCTACCTTGCCACATACACACTTCATCATGCAACTTGAGCACTGTGAACACAGCTTCTAACTTATCTTGCTTGCCATTAGCTCCACAAGAAAGTTCTGACAGTCAAAAATCCCAGGTCCTTGCTAGTGCATCAAAGATGCAGCTGGCGCAATGTTTCCTTATGAACTATCGGTACTTAAGACAGAAGAGAAAACTACTCATCAGTGAAAAGGACAGAGGAAAAACAAGAAGTTGTTTTAAGCAGAATTAAATGTGGCAAAGATAAAGCAAGCAAGTATGAACAGTAGTTGTGTGCCGCAATATGCACAGTTAAAGACAGAACATCAGCATTCTCATCCTCTGGTCTTCACAGTTATGCTCAAAGGGACCACGGTCTGCACGAACATTGGGAGAAAAAGTCTATGGAGAATGAGGACACCACCTTAAACCTCCTGACGAGGTTACTCGGTCGCTGGGTAGTTTGTGGATGGCAGAAATAAAGGATGCGCAGTCAAGTCTCACATCAGGGTAAAGCCTGAGACAGACCATCTCCAGTGTACGACGGAACATCAAGTGACAGGTGAAGACGAACAAGCCTTCACTTTCATCCATGCGCTCACAGGGGGGAAGCAAGAGAAACTACCAACTGTGTACACTTTCAAATAAGGACACAAACAGAATCGCTCGCGTGCTTCTACAGAAATCACTTTGTAGGTTGCTCCAAAGTAACACACTCTTAGAACTGAGGACTTCTGTATAAAATGTGCTAAAAAATACCCAAATCTCTGTTTTATGATGTTACTATATAACATTCAAATTGCACTCTTTCCTGACACATTTTTAAAGTAAATTCAGTTTTAAAGAAAATTCCAAGTCCCAGCCAATTACTTATTATTTACTGCTCTTCAGCACACCTCAGTGAATTCTGGAAGAGACTGTTTGCTAAGGCCTGCAAAACACTTCCCTCACAGCAAAATTCTTTCAGATAGCGAAACTGTTGCATGACAGATGCTGGCTAGAGGATACAAATCATTCCAGCTGATCAAAAGAATTTTTCTTAAAGCAAATTATTTTCCATTAATTATTACTTTATGTACATTCAACACTTTTAATAGGTATTTGAGACAAATTTGTTACAATAATATACATTCAGTAACTATTTTAGCAGCAGAATCCAGGGAATATGGCCCAAGTGACTCTACACTCACCCCATAGGTTAGAAAAAGCTCTTGGCACAGCAGCGGTTAGCAAAGTTTTTAAACATGGTTGGTATCGGTCAGCTACAAAGTAATAGTAATGGCCCTGTTCGGTTCATTGCCTGGGAGTGGTGACTCAGTGTGTAAAGTTGTCTCTTCAACTGATATTAACCCCTACGAAATAACACAAAATAAATGAAGCATAACTATGAAGACTACATTCTACCATACATCTTCCAGGAATCTCTAGTCAAAAGAGAGGACTTAAGTAAACCACCAAAAAATCCCAAACCAAGCAACTTCTATTTCACAGAAGTTCAAAAGTATTTTAAGCTACTAAGTGGAATTAGGCCCCTAAAAAGCCTTTTAATATTTTAGAACGGAAATCCTAAAATACTTCCTTTTCAGGAAAATACTTCTGCACAATAGTTCCAGTCAGGGTTTCCGTTGCACCTGGAAGTACCAGATATTGCTAGAAATACCTTCTTTAGCTTAAAATTGCCACGATGAAGTTCTCGCTTCTCTTCCCAGCTAGCCTGTATTTGCATCTAGTTTCAATGACAACCTTGTAACATTGGTTCAGGGCACCTGTAATGATGTCAGACTGGCACCTCCAGAATATTCTAAGTATTCAGCCTTGTAATTCTAAATTGTAAAGCAGTCAAGGCAGCATCAGTGGGACAGCATTATTGGTCCCTGAAATTACCCCACCAAGATACCATAAACAGATATTCAAGGATGCAGCCGGAGACCTGTGTCACCTACTATTACATAAATGCCTCTGTCGTTCCCCATCTTTTCACTCTGTTCTCTTCATGTCATACATTGCAGTTTGTTCTTTGCAATATGGATCCAATCTGACTTTCTGGTTAAGGATGTATTTAGTTAAATTCTGATTGTTCTTCATTGTAACACAAGATAATGAAAGATGCTGCCACTCAATTGAGACTCCATTCCACTCAACTTAAAATTCAATGAATCTTTTTATTCACAGTGTCATACATCCTCCCTAACCTTACAGCACTTCCATTGTGAGCTAAAAGGATTTTCTGACCTTGTAAGAAAACACATTAATTAACAAGTTAAAGTTAATTGAGTTCTTTAAGAAATTCAGGTCCACCTCACTCTTCATCTGCAATTAACTTCATAGTGAAGAAGTACAAATTCCTCAAGCCTCTGCATATTTAAGATTCTTAAATAATTTTCAAATAGGCAACATGAGGAAGTTACGTTATAAATTGCTATTGAGGTTTATTATATAATTATGTGAAGCCGTGTGGCATGTCTCTTGGCAGTGGGCTCTACCTTGCCTTCACACTCATTCTCCTCCAATGCTGCCTCTAAGGCTTCTCCATGTCAGCATACGGAGGCAGCGACCACCCAGACACAACTCACTGCAATGATAAACCCAGTGCAAACACAAAGCCAGGTGCAACTATGCATTTTGGCTGCTCACGCCAGAGGTGACGCAAACTAAATGAAAATCCAGTTTCACTAGCCATGATGCTCTGCCTGGCTTTTCTGTTTTACTGCAGTGTTGAATGTATTCTTTCACTTTTTAAACTGATATCTAAACAATATATATCAGATCTCCAAATCACTAGAAACAGTGGCCAGCTTGGCTCTTCAGTGATGTTTGGTATTTTTAATCTCTTCAATTTTTTAAAGAAATAGGAAAAATTTTGAAAAATAATTATATTAATAATAAAGTACCACTCTGAATTATAAAAATCAAAAAAACCCATAGGCTATTTTATTTTGCCCCAAACAAAGCACTGAAAGCTTTGAAGAATTCAATAGTTAATGCAATTAGTTCAAATGCAATTATAAAGCATATTAAACTTAAAAGTATGTGAACTTGCATTCATTTATTCAGACATACGAAAATCTTAACTCTGATCCAAACAGGTAGGGGCATGCAAAAAACAATACAACGTTTCTTTAAGAAGAATTTTACCTATATTGGTATACCACTACTAATACACCCAAATTATAACAAGACTCCTGCATGATATTAAGAGCAGAATTACTGTTGTTTGAATGCTTTAATCTGACAGAATTAGAGTATAATGGACGACACCTTCGTGGTAGAAATAATTTGGTTGAACATTCCAATGAGGGTCAAGTTCATCTTACACAGACAGCAATTAAAACATGTTTAAAACACTGCTTGGCTAGAAGGAAAAAAAAAAGCTTGAACTCTGGGGTTTAAGCTGGGACATGCTGCAATCAGTAGAGGCAGTTCAGGTGGAGGACAACAATATGCAATACCTTAGAGATGCCGGAGTGCTCCCGCCCATGGAAAACCTCCACAGCCATTTACAAGAGATAACTCTAGTTTTGGAAGCCAGCCAGGATCGGGATGGCAGAGATGACAAAGCATATCAGTAACAGTATCGTCCTGAGACACATTTACCTTTGTCAAAAAAATTACACAAGTTGTTAGACCAATTAGCTATTTTAATGGTATCTAAAAATGTACCGGGCTTTTTTCAGAAGATGCAGAGAAGGTCTGCCACAAAAACCTGAGCTGTAACACAATGAAAGAGGTTAACATAATGAGAAAGGGAGTTATATTGTTACAACCACTGTTACTTTTTCGGTGACTAGAAAGTTCAGTGTAACTCACTGAATCCTGCCAATAGCATTCATAGCAGCAATTACTTCTCCTTCTAAACAGTTACTCAGAGTAAGATACTATTTAAGGTATATAGAAGAAACAGCAGGAGACAGGTGCTTCCACCTGTACTGCTGCCAGTCTCAAAGGTTTTCCAAACCTCTTAATGGCTCTGCAATATCACGATGGGAGATGTTTTGGTAAATAGTACTTGAGTACTGAAACAAAAAGGCTAACTGGAAACAGCATGGTTACATTAGCCAGGAGCAGGGACCAGCAAGAGCAGGTTTGTAGAGTACAATGGCTGGAGCTGAGGACCTGACTTCCATAAAGTATTATACCTTTCANCCATGATTTCTTAAATGAAAACAGAAAAAAAAAAAAGAGATACAGCAGAAGCAGGACATAGTATCAGAAAAATTATTAAAACTGATTTGTTGAAGTGTTTCTGTTCCTCCTAATACTCCTACCTCTTCAAAAGTAGTACTTCTTAATCACTGAAAAATTTCAGGATTCCTCTGGACTTAAGTATCTCGGTCAGCCACAGTCACCTCCATCTAGAATATTCATCTTTAATTAAGTACAGATGTGAGCTAAGACTTGTGTCTCCTCGCTTGTAGGTGAATACCATGTTAAATGGACTTCAAATGCCTCGTCATGCCTGCTCCTGTAAGCCTGTGTAGCTCTGCACTCACCCTGCCTAACCTGACCTGTATCTCCCATAAGCCCGCTCAAGCATTAACCACCAGTGGCAGTCCTAACGGATGCATCTGGTAACAACGGGTGCACCCCTCTCGAAGCGGATTTGGGGGAGACAGGTAACACCACAATGCCAAGGGCTAATTTGAACAATGCATCCACCTAACCACAGTGCTGGTCGATGTCTGACTCAAGCCAAATTTGGAAGAACCTAACACCTGTCATCAGTATACAAATATGACCGAGTCAATTACCTTACTCCATAAATAGCGGACAGCCCAGGGCCTGTTGAGCTCTCCTGCACGCCAGGATCTCGACCTTGAGTAGTTACACCGCTCAAGGTTACTCCGTGAGGCTGAGAGATTCCTTGCCGCTACAGATTCTCAGTAAGTGCTTAATAGCATGCTAAACTTCGAAATCTTAGCAAAGTGATATAAAGGATTGATTGCATACATGTAATCCTTTAGACGTAAACTGTTGACCAAGTCTGGGACTAAATCTGGACCCAGCTGCCCCTAAACTCCCCTCTGAGAAAGGGATTAAGACACAGTGGGGTCCTTTCTGAACCTTGTGGCTCAACGGGAGGGTCTCCCTGACAGTTTTGTCTGACCCTGTCCTCTATGCAGTAAGCATCAAGTGAACCTTGCCATCAAATCTTGTTAAACCCCTGTCACACTTACTACCAAACTTCCTTAAATTGTGGGTTTATACCAATAAACATATTGCTACTTCTCTCTTACGAGCGAAGTGCATCGCTCCATCTGTGACAGCCTGAAACTGTAGTTGTTCTGCAAGCACATCACAATATATCACACTGTTCCTCCTTTAATTCAAAAGATCTTCATTTCAGTAAGACCTTGCAAGAATGGTATTTGAAAAGAGGCAGAGATTAAGAAATGAACACTGAAACAAGGTTCTCTACATTTTTATGAATTATACATTTTTCTATACAAGACAGTAGACAAGATTAATTGTATGTATGTTTGTAATCAATGTTTTCAGACTTCCAAATGTTTCATACTCAAGCTTCCCTCTCATACTCACTGTTATGATGGCAACGTTCCCGCTAAGTTTAATTTGGCTCATCTTATCTCCCTCAACACACTGCCTGCTACAGGAATAGAACAACCAGAACAGAGATGGGGTGACATGAGCATATATCTATGATTCCCTCTAGCTTAGAATTAATAATTTTGCAGCCTCCATTTTCTAGGAACTAAGAATTTCTTCTTGCAAACAAGTTTTATGCAGCCAACAAGAGACTAGTCACACAAATATTCAGCCATTTTCTCAGCACCTACAATGTTCAAATAGCAAGACACAGCTATCAACAAGAGACATTAATGTGTGTATTAAATTGTTGCTCAGCTATTAAAAAAAATACTTCTACCTAAGCCCTTCCAACTTCTGCTTCCATGTTGCTGAAATTTTGTTTTCAATTAAAGCTGTCAACCAGCTTTACATAAACCAAAGATTTTCATTACACTTGGCAATCGCAAAATTGCTGTCTTATCTGGAAGAAGTGTTCTTCAATATTAGCCACCAAAAGAAAATGGATATTTAAATTCATCCCTTCTCTCGCAGCATTGTTTCCCCTGCAAAGTAGATGGAATACGGGATTCTTCTAGTGCAGTTGGTGAAAGAAATATCTAGAAGGCAAAAAATACATAGCAACTTCTACATATGCAAGTAGATTGACATCTAGTGTGAAAACACTGAACTACAAAGCCTATACTGCATATCAACAAGGATGAATTTAAAATAAGTAAAAATATATATTTGTTTAAGTGACAAGAGAACCAAATCCTCCAAGCACCTTTAAATCTTTTTTTCAAATTGCTACACAGAGCCAAAAACATTTTACTAGTGACTGAGGAAGTGTAGCTTCTAAAAGAGAAGAAATGAGATGTTAGCAGTGAATCATAAAAGCCAATGAGAGAATCAGGAAAGAAACTCAAGGCAGGAAGACCAAGAAGGAGAGGAGCACAGGCTAGCTGGTCAAGCAGAAGTTTTTTCTAACCTTGGATAAGGTGAAGTACGAAAGTTAGAGACAAAGGCAGAATGATTGCATCATTTGTTTTAGAGTTTACAACTGAAACAGTTCTCGAATACCTTCATTTCTGTGACGTAGGCGCAAAGGCTGATTAATTCTTTATGAGTAAATACGATTCCTTAGCTTGACGTGGACTCAATATGTTAATCATTAAACAACTGACAGTTTCTAACATTGCAGATATGGTCAAAGGATTGTTTTCACTCAGGAAAAACTTAGGACTCAAGGGAACCTTTGTGCAGTAAGTCAGAAGTGATGTCTTCAGGATAAGCTCTGGAAATCGTAAATACATCTGGAAAAAAAAAAACAAATAGCTGCTCACTGTGCCATTTTTGCAAGGGCACACAACAGAAAACTGTAAGCCTACACACCGAAGTAAAGCTTCCTGACAGTAACTATACTGTACACATCAAGTCAACTGGAAAATAGTTTCTTGGCACCATTTAAACCCTACAGAGTTCTAAGGAGAAAGCTAAAAAGAATTTGCTCAATACCGAAGACCTTGCCAATCTCAAATATATCCACTTCTGCTCCTCAAACTAAAGATTTTCAGAAACTGCAAAGAAGCAGGAAAAGCCGAGGAAAAAAAAACCTGTATCTTGTCAATTTTTGTTTTGTGCTGCAACGCAACAATATGAAAATAACTGGAGAAACGCCCAATAAAGACCCATGACTGCACCCAAGATAACTACTCCAGAAATGTACTGAAAACAAATGAAAGTTACACATTTTTGGAATAAACAGCTTAAGTTTTGTTTTCCTTGAGTATCCGAGAGATCTAGGGAGTAAGTTTTTTTTATGCTTACTTGACTCCATTCACCACATCTTACACATTAGACGTGTAATTTATAGTTTACCATGTTACTTTTAAAGTTTATTCCTACCAGACAGTTTGTGTCTCATCTCCTCTTCACACACTAATCCTGACACTCAGAAGTCCTCCTCTAGCAGCCCTACTCAGTACATGTTTTTCACTGAACGCAAGCAGTTTAAAAGACCACCATAATTTAAGTGCAATAAATCAAGAGAGATCTTGTGTGCAACTACAGGAAGAGAAACACAACACAAACCAGAACTTAAATACACTTCCCTACACCCTAAGATACATAACCTCCACAGTTGAAAGAAAAAATTCAGCCGGTGAAGAAAGGAATACTGAATGGATGAAAGAAGTGAACACATCCAGAAGCAACACATGAGATTCCCACTGTGAAGAATCTCTAACTATGAAGCAGTTGATATTTCATACCATACTTTATTGGTTCATGAGCTACACACACTGCATGATATTTTAACTTTGTTGGGAGGCTGAGAAACTTAGGACCCCCTCTCTAGATTCAGATATAACTCTGGCTGAACATTTCCCAGAAAAACAGTTCAGAATCCAGTTGAACCAGCTACCAAACATGGATTCGCAATATGCTTTTTCTTATCTATCATCAGTGTTACACTGGGTCTGATAAAAAAAAAAAAAAAAAAAAGATTTAAACATATCATGGCATTACTTGAACATAGTTATTTTCTTTGGTTTTACCATCCTTTTTTCTTTGAGGAACTAGACATCAGAACAAAATGTGCAATGAACCTGAACAGATACGGCACAGAAAAAGAAATACCTGGAAACTATTCATAATACTCTTAATATCTCCTTTTCACTAAAGATTATTACTAATCCCACATGTTCAGATTTATTAATCAAGTGCCAGAAAATCATGAGACCAGCTGAAATCTTATGAGATCTTTAAAATAAAATTCAGAGTTTTTGCTTGTCTTTGGGTTTTGGCACTATCTTAACAGTGCCAACTTTTCCTCTGCAATATGCAAGGCTGGAAACCATTCTTTGAAGCAGAACTTCATTTCCTAGATAATAGTTTTGCAGCAAGCATTGGGGCTTTGAGCAAAAACATCAAGTATTGTCATAAAAATCTGTAGTTAGCAATAGTCAATCCAGATGCGATCACCGAGCCCTTAGTGAGTTAAATATTATCAGTATGCCTGAAGACAGGCTTCACAAAACAGACTGCTGCTGTTCTCTATATAGTCAATTAACTGAAAAGTAACTTCCCTTTCTAGGTATTTTATTTTATTCACCAACTGAAACACACCAGCAGTTATTTGCTAGAGCAATAGCCCTCTTTGCACAATTTCTTACGTTATAGCCCTTTCTCCCAAAGGAATTTAATTTTTCACCTTTCCTGAAAGAAATCTTTCCATCAAGATCCATATGCTTTGTGAGGCTGGCTTGCTTTGTTTTTAGTATATCACTAGATTGCTTAAATTTAATCAAGGCAGAATTTCTCCATCATGCAGTCACTTTGTCCCACTATAGAGGTATAAACATAGCCAAAATTTCAACTTAATGCCACAAGATGAACTTGTTTGCTGCCAAGCTGTAGTAGAGCCAGAACAACTGGGAGGGCAAAAGTGCTCATGGATTTCAACGTCTGCTGGCCTCAAGACAGCTGCTCTTCTTTCTATTGGACTGACAGAATCAAGGACAAAAAAAAAAAAAAAAAAAAAAAATTTNTAAAAAAAAAAAAAAAAAAAAAATCATTTAGAAGTACTTGATTCGCCTGCCCATCTTACTCCTTCCTCTTTGAGCTGGTTACAGAACCAGAACTAACATTTTCCTTTATGTCAGCATTTAAGAGTACTTCATCTTATG